>OY740806.1:30380165-30520165 GCA_963514005.1 Raja brachyura | reverse complement strand
AATGCTCGGCTCCGGCTCATAACTCTCCATTAGGAATTCCTAATTTTTAACGAATGTTCTTTATGAAATATTTATTCAGCAGGCGGACAAATCTAAATAAAAAGAGAAAATGGAGGAAATACATTGCGTGACTTCCTGGTTACCCCATTACAGGGAGGAGATGGAGGCTTCAGAACGGGTGCAGGAACGAATAGTGAAAGGCCTGGATAGAGTGGATGTGGAGAGGATGTTTCCACTAGTGGGAGACTCAAGGACCAGAGGCCACAGAATGAAAGGGTGTACCTTTGGGAAGGAGATGCGGAGGAATTTCTTTAGTCAGAGGGCGGTGAATTGGTGGAATTCATTGCTACAGAGGACTGTTGAGGCCACGTCAATGGATATTTTTAAGACGGAGATTGACAGATTCTTGATTAGTGCGGGTGTCAGGGGTTATGGGGAGAAGGCAGGAGAATGGGGCTGGGAGGGAGGGAGAGATAGATCAGCCATGATTGAATGGTGGAGCAGAACGGCCTATTGAACTGATGAAGAGAATTATCAGGATGCTGCTTGGATTAGAGGGTATTAGTTACAAGGAGAGGTCGGACAAACCCTCTGTGTGGTGTCACCTTAGAATTAGGTTTATTGTTGTCACACGTACCGAGGTACAGTGAAAAGCTTTGTTTTTGCATGCTATCTAATCAGATCAGATATATCATACATCAACGGATATACCATAACATACCTAAATAGCATCAAGTTAAACTTAAACGCAAAAGATAGAACAAAGGCGAAGAAACAGAATTAGAGTATAGTTCTCAAATATTATGGCAAGTTGTCATGCATCAGTTCCATAGGCACGGTGGCACAGCGGTAGCGTTGCTGCCTCACAGCGCCAGAGACCTGGGTTCGATACTGACTGCGGGTGCCGTCTGTACGGAGTTTGTACGTTCTCCCCGTGACCGCGTGGGTTTTCAACGGGTGCTCCGTTTCCTCATACACTCCAACGACGTTCAGGTTTGTACGTTAATTGGCTTTGGTAAAAAACTGTAAATTGTCACTCGTGTTTAGGATATCGTTAGTGTACAGGGTGATCGCTGGTCAGCATGGACTCGGTGGGCTGAAGGGCCTGTTCCGCACTGTATCTCTAAAGTCCGAAGTCTAAAGATACACCTCAATCTTTCCAATTCTCCTTTCTGCAAGAGACCTTCTTTATTGTTCTGAGTTTAGAGATTCGGTGCAGAATCAGGCCCTTCGGCCCACCGGGTCCGCACTGACCGGCGATCCCCGCACATTAACACTATCCTACACCCACTAGGGACAATTTTTTTAAACATTTACCAAGCCAATGAACCTACATACCTGTACGTCTTTGGAGTGTAGGAGAAAACTGAAGATCTCTGAGAAAACCCACGTAGGTTACGGGGAGAACGCACAAACTCCGTGGTTGGGATTGAACCCGGTCTCCGGCGCTGCATTCGCTGCAAGGCAGCAACACTACCGCTGCGCCACCGTGACCGCCCATTCTCTTCACCCGTCCAAACTCTTCCACATTTTAAATATTGTTTATCTCTAAATCTTTACCAGTTTGATATAAAGTGGCCAAATAGACTTCTCCCCATAGATGCCGCTTTCCCTACTTAGTATATTCAAAAGGTGCTTTAATGTCACAAGTGGAAATACACAGCTAAATTATTTTCTTACAAAGAGTTCAGTGGATATTGCCATAGCTACGTTTTGCCATTGCCTACAGTTTTGGTCTCCTAATCTGAGGAAAGACATTCTTGCCATAGAGGGAGTACAGAGAAGGTTCACCAGACTGATTCCTGGGTATGGCAGGACTTTCATATGAAGAAAGACTGGATAGACTCGTCTTGTACTCGCTAGAATTTAGACGATTGAGGGGGGATCTTATAGAAACTTACAAAATTCTTAAGGGGTTGGACAGGCTAGATGCAGGAAGATTGTTCCCGATGTTGGGGAGGTCCAGAACAAGGGGTCACAGTTTAAGGATAAGGGGGAAGTCTTTTAGGACAGAGATGAGAACTTTTTTTTTTCACACACAGAGAGTGGTGAATCTGTGGAATTCTCTGCCACAGGAAGTAGTTGAGACCAGTTCATTGGCTATATTTAAGAGGGAGTTAGATGTGGCTAGAGGGATCAGGGGGGTATGAAGAGAAGGCAGGTACAGGATACTGAGTTGGATGATCAGCCATGATCATATTGAATGACGGTGCAGGCTCGAAGGGCCGAATGGCCTACTCCTGCACCTATTGTCTATGTTTCTATATTTCTATGTTTCTGAGCACAATGTCCAGATTAGCAAAGATTACAGAAATAGTCCACTGAACCCACATGCAAGAGGTGCCGTGTTTGGAGCCATCAGCAAAATCCAGTCTGCTCTCTGGGTCTCATGGACAGTGCCCGATTTAGGCGAGCCCCAGGCTGCTGCAGGGCCTCCAGCTGTCACCTTCCTTGGACGCGTGGATCAACCAGCAAACCGAAGTCCCTCTCCTCGCCCGTCCACCTTTGTGTCCCAGGGCTGTGGGGGTGGGGGTGGGAGCCTCCCGCAGCCGGCCTCGAGGGAGGCCAGAGCCAGACCCCGGCCCCTCTCCAGGATCTTCTGTTTTAGGTTCAGACTTGCAACATCTGCAGTATTCTGCTTTGCATAAGGAGGAATAGGAGTAGAATTAGGCCATTTGGCCCTTCAAGTCTACGTCATTCAATCATAGAAACATAGTGAAATAGGTGGAGGAGTAGGCCATTTGGCCCTTCGAGCCAGCACCGCCATTCAATATGATCATGGCTGATCATCTAATATCGGTCCTGTTTTTTCCCTATATCTCTCATTCCTTTAGCCCTAAGAGCTAAATGTAATTCTCTCTTGAAAACAATCATGGCTGATCTATCTCTCCCTCCTGATATCTAATATTTTCACTTGCAATGAAAGTAATTTCTGATCTCTGAAGATAAGGCAGAAAAAGCTGGAGTAACTCAGCGGGACAGGCAGCATCACTGGAGAGAAAGAATGGGTAACGTTTCAGGTCGAGACCCTTCTTCTGTTCTCCGGTTAGACTTGCTGCGGACACACACCAGCAGATGTCAACAGCAAAGTGCATTCCTGCGGAGTATTTTACTCAACACTCCTGTGGCATTCAGGAGGTTGTTATAAATAAAATGAAAGACTGCGCCACAAACAGCACGTCCTGAACATTCGTGTAGAAAGGAACTGCAGATGCTGGTTTATACTGACAAAGTGCTGGAGTAACTCATGTTCATAAGTTCATAAGTCATAGGAGCAGAATTAGGCCGTCCAGCCCATCAAGTCTGCTCTGCTATTCAATCATGGCTGATCTATCTCTCCCTCCTAGCCCGAAGAGCCAGTTTGACTCTCGGATGCGTCAACATTCATGCTCAACACCATATTATGTTATTATTATTATTATTATTACGCTATATTTGTTATTTATTGAACTTTTTATTTTTTTTCCCCTTTCCCCGTTTTATACAATGTTTACATATTCACATATTCTGTTGTGCTGCAGCAAGTGAGAATGTCATTGTCCCATCCGGGACATTTGACAATAAGACACTCTTGGCTCTCGACAATCAATGAAGACAAAATGTAAGTGTGCGGGTGTAGACTGACTGGACTGAGAGAAAACAGTGCTGTTGTAAATAACTTTTCTCCAGGTTCTCCTGTTTTCAGGGCCAGGCGGTGATCATCATTGAGATTCCGGCTTCTGTGCCAACTTGGGTGGTCCAATCCGATAAAAAGCATTGTTTTTGAATATTAGAGGAGTTTAGCTTCAGGAATTTTGTTTGAAAAAGCCCTTCAGAAAATGGGAGAATAGTTCAAAGTGTGTTGGAAGGAACTGCAGATAGATGCTGGTTTCAACTGAAGATGGACACAAAATGCTGGAGTAACTCAGCGGGACAGGCAGCATCTCTGGAGAGAAGGAATGGGTGACCTTTCGGGTCGAGACCCTTCTACAGACTGCGGGAGGGTCTCGACCCAAATCGCCACCCATTCCTTCTCTCCAGAGATGCTGCCTCTCCCGCTGAGTTACTCCAGCATTTTGTATCAATCTGAGATTAGTTCAAATGCGGTCTAAAGTACATGTTAACGAGTATGTTTTAGTGTGCCTTGGTTAGTTTTATGTGGGGGGGGGGGGGCTGGGGGGAAACTTTTATTCAAACTCTTACCTCGACGGATATGCAATTTTTTCCCCGTATCGTATCTCGGTCCCCACTGCGTCCTAACATCGTGGAGTTGCGCGGACTTTCCTGGGGACCGAACCGGCGCTTCAACCACGGGCGTGGCGCGGACTTACCATCGTGGAACTTGCGATCCCTTTGCCGGGGATCGACTGTGGAGAGCTCCAACCGCGGGCCTGTGGACTTTAACATCGTGGAGCCCACGGTCCCTGGTTAGAGACCGATTTGGGAGCCCCAAGCCGCGGAGAGTTTGAAGTCTCCCGACGAGGGAGTTTCGATCACCCCGACGCGAGGGCTTCTGATCGCTGGCGACGGGGGCTTTGAAGGCCCCGACTGTGGATGGTTCGACAGCCCCGACCGCGGGAGAATAAAGAGGGAGAAGATTGGACTTTAGTACCTTCCATCACAGTGAGGAGTGTGGGGGAGCTGCTGTGGTGGATGTTTATGTTAATTTTTATTTTACGCGGTTGTGCGTCTTGTGGCTTGTCACTAAGTATGGCTGTATGGTAACTCAAATTTCACTTAAATTAAACCGGTACAATTGACAATAAACTTACCTTGAACCCTTGAACCCTTGACCATGAGGGTTTCCTCCGGGTGCTCCAGATCCCTCCCACATCCCGAAGACGAGCAGGTTTGTAGGTTAATTGCCCTCTGTAAAGTGACCCAAATGTGTGTGGGTGGGAAAGTGGGATATCATGGAACTAGTGTGAACGGGTGATCGATCTTCAGCGTGGTGAGCTGAAGACCCCGTTTCCATGTTGTACCTCATCTCATCCCAAAGACGAAGGCTAGTTTTTCATCGCTCATCATCCCTCTATGCAGCCTGTCGATGGTACGATACTGGGGCAGTGGAGTTTCCGGAACTAGGGAGAGATTTGGTTGCAGGGAAGTAAGAGGGAGAAAGAGGTAGAATGCACTGAAGGAGGCCAGCATACACTAGATGGGCCAAATGGCATCCTTAACACCACAATGCTGTGAAATAGTACATTCGGGCCCTCATGCTTGCCTCATCATTCTACAAGGTGATGGTAGGGTGGTCTGTGTGAGCAGGTTGGGCCATAGGGGCTGTTTCCACACCGTATGACCCCAATATTCACGCTCAACACCACAAGCCATGAGGACAACCATGCTGGTCTTCTTGGGTGGCAAAAAAATGCGACAGATTTGGTCTGCTGTTTTTCTCTAAAGATGCAAACACAGAGGAACCATGATGGAAATTGTGGAAGAGTCAAATGCCGGTGATGGCTTCCTCTGGGGGAAGAGTGCGATCATCGGCAGCGAGAGATTTTCTTCAGAACTTGGCTGTAAAAACCCTCCCACTTCTGCCGGCTTCTTCTGGTCCGGGTTTCCACCAGAGCTTTAGTCCTTTAGAGACACGGCACGGAAGCAGGCCCTTCGGCCCACCGAATCTGCGTCGCCCCAGGGCTATCCCACGCACTGAGCACATTTTACAATTTTACCAAAGCCATCTTAACCTAGAAATTTTTACGTCTATGGAGTGTGGGAGGAAATGACAGCACCCGGAGAAAAACCCTCGTAGGTCACAGGGAGAACGTACAAACTCCATACAGACGGAACCCGTGCCCAGGATCGAGCCTGGGTCTCTGGCACTGTAAAGCAGCAAAACTACCATGCCATCCCTAAGCTCTGGACTAAACATCGAGATGGGCGGTTCATCCCATGGAAGAAAATGTTGTCCTTTCCGAGATGTCACATCATCAGAAAATGCCACACAGAGTGGTGAATCTGTGGAATTCTCTGCCACAGAAAGTAGTTGAGGCCAGTTCATTGGCTATAGTTAAGAGGGAGCTAGATGTGGCTAAAGGGATCAGGGGGTATTGAGAGAAGGCAGGTACAGGATACTGAGTTGGATGATCAGCCATGATCACATTGAATGGCGGTGTGGGCTCGAAGGGCCGAATGGCCTACTCCTGCACCTATTGTCTATTGTCATCCGGTGATCCATAATTGAATGCAAATTATTAAATTTTAGGTGTAGTTTTAGAGATACAGCTTGGGAACACCCCTTCGGCCCACTGAGTCTGCACTGACCAGCGATCCCCGCAATTAACACTACCCTTCACACACTAGGGACAGTTTTTTTACATTGACACCAACCCGATGAACCTACAAACCTGTACGTCTTTGGAGTGTGGGGGCAAACCAAAGATCTTGGAGAAAACCCACACAGGTCATGGGGAGAACGTACAAACTCTTCACAGGCAGCACCCTGTGGTCGGGGTCGAACCCGGGTTTCTGACGCTGTAAAGCGCCTGTCCCACTGAACGAGGTAATTCAAGAGTTCTGCCAAGATTCAAACTGAGAGAATTACAGTAATGGCCGCTCGTAAGTACTCGGGGCTCTCGTGGACATTTTTCAACATGTTGAAAAATCTTCACGAGCTTACCGCGTTTCCCGAGTACCTGCCGTTAGCGTTACGAGCCGCTAAGAGACGTCCCCGAGCTCCAACATAGCCGCTACATACATTCTACGTACTTACCACGAGTTTAAATTCGGGAGAATTACCTCGTACAGTGGGACAGGCCCCTTAAGGTAGCAACTCTACAGCTGCGCCACCGTGCCACCCTGACTCTAAGATCTCCAGCGTTTCAAAGAGGCGCCGGGGAAAAGTTGATTAAAATGTCGCTAATATTTTTATCTCAATTACTTCAGCAAATAAGAATATCAGGTTGCTATTTCATTAAAATGGTGGGACTGTGAGAAGCTCAAATTAACCATCACCTTCCCCCACAACGTAGTAACAATCAAAAGATATTCCAAATAGAGATAACATATAGCAATTAAACTGCAAAATGGAAGTCATTTCACTTTCCACTTTTCTTTAAAGAGAACTGGAAATTGGGTGAAACTTGTTAGTGAAACTTTATGAGGCACATGTTTTGCATCAGTACATGCTTTCACGTATGAAACTTTCTCGTGATTGATCCAAATTGGCACAAATTGGAATTGACATATAAAAGCTAAATTATAATCAGATTTTGCTTGTGCTTTAAATTTAGCGTGACTCTCGCTTGGAGCAAGCACCTCTCCAAAAGCAGAGAGAGAGAGGGGGGGGGCTTAGAATGGGACAATGTCATACAGAAGGGAAACAGGCCCTTCGGCCCAACTCACCCATCAATCAATCAATCAATCAAAGACTTTATTGTCATTCAAAAATACACCAACAAATGCAAGTCTGAACGAAATGTCGTTGCATCTGGCTCACCGCGCATAAAATAACAAAAGGATAAAATGGATAAAAAGATAAAATAGATAATAGTGGCGGCGCATTACATGGAATTCAAGAGTCTGATGGCTCGGGGGAAGAAGCTGTTGCAGGACCTGGCCGTTCTGCTCCTTATACTGCGATACCTTTTGCCCGAGGGCAGCAGAGTGAACAGTCCGTGATGGAGATGCGTGGGGTCTTTAATAATGCTGTTGGCCTCGGACACGCAACGTTGGCACGCAATGTCCCGGATTGAAGGAAGAGAAGTCCCGATGATTTTTTCAGCCGTCCTCACCACTCTCTGCACGGAATTCCAGTCGGAGGCTTTACAGTCCCCAAACCAGACAGAGAAGTGGCTGGTCAAAATACTCTCTATGGTGCCCCTGTAGAAAGTGGTGAGGACGGGATGGGGGAGATGAGTTCTTCTCATCCGGCGCAGAAAGTGCAAACGCTGCTGCGCTCTCTTAACTAGTGATGCGATCTTTTGTGACCAGGTCAGACCGTTTGTGATCTGCAAGTTGACGAAGAGATGCCCCCATCAAGTTCAAGTTCACATTTATTTGTCACACGCACCAATTATGGTGCAGTGACATGAGTTACCATGCAGCCAGACAATCAAAAAGAGCACAAGACACAATAGACAAACACGAGCTGGTTCCATGAGCTCATGTTTGACCCAGATCCCTCTCAATCTTCCCTGTCCATGTACCTGTCCAGGTATCGTTTACATTGACTTGTACTGTATGCAGTTATAGCCATATTTTTCTCAATTGCTATCATTTTTTCCATTTTTCCTTGCTTTGAACCAGGAGGCTGTGCAACCCAAGTCCAGTTCAAGTTCAAGGCCTCTCAGTGTATACTTTTGCAATGTTCAGTGTTGACCCGCCAACACAGTGGCGCAGCGGTAGAGTTGCACCCTCACAGCGCCGGAGACCCGGGTTCGATACTGACTGCGGGCGCTGCATCTACGGAATTTGCACGTTCTCCCTGTGACCCGGGTTCCATCCGAGTGAAACATAGAAACATAGAAACAGGTGCAGGAGTAGGCCATTCGGCCCTTTTCGAGCCAGCACCACCATTCAATGTGATCGTGGCTGATCATCCCCAATCAGTACCCCCTTCCTGCTTCCGCCCCATATCCCTTGATCCCGTTAGTCCTGAGAGCTAAATCTAACTCTCTCTTGAAAACATCCAGTGAATTGGCCTCCACTGCCTTCTGAGGCAGAGAATTCCACAGATTCACAGCTCTCTGGGTGCTTTGGTTTCCTCCCACATTCCAAAGATGTGCGTGTTTGTAGGTTAATTGTCTTCTGTAAATTGTCCCTGGTGTCTGGGATAGTGGTAGCGTAGGGGGTGATCGCTGGCCAGCACGGACGCGATGGGCCGAACGGCCAGTTTCAGCACTGAGTCTCTAAACGAAAGACTGTAACACTTCACTTGACTCTCTAATAACCTGGGACTGAAGGACAGGAAAGGGTTCTCATTTTTGCAGAAAGGCATGGGATTGATCCGAATACTTCCAACAAAGAAAAACACACAGGGGAAAAAAAATTTACAGGTCAGAATAAGAGCATGTTTTCAACTTGTGTGATTCATTCCAGCACAATCTTGTGGATAGTGGTTTAAAACCAATGTGTACCACTGCCAAAACTAATACTCACAGCTAGCTCACCATTAACAACCCAAATAAATCAGCCAGGGGTTGACTAATTGCACATAGGACATGAAACTCCCTCAGTCACCCCTCGCTCTTATCCCATCCTGAGGAACGCACACTCTAGCCACCTCCTGAAGGAGGCTATTGGCACCAAAATCTGCAGAATTAGAATATTCGAGAGTCAGCAGAGCAGAGCCAACGAAAGCAAGTGCAAGAACAGTGCGGAAACTGTTCCCAGTCGAACATTTCCCAAATCCTATGTGGAATCTCCGCATATGCCTTCTTGGAGAGGTAGCTCTGGCTTGTGGTGCTGTTGAGGCAATGGGATGAGGCTTGCTGTTTAATTTACTTTAGCGATATACGTCATGGAAACGGCAGGAGTCACGAGTCAAGAGTGTTTTATTGTCATGTGTCCCAGGCAGAACAATGAAATACTTACTTGCACGCCCTTCTTGCATGCCCTTCGGCCCATCAAGTCCAGGCCGACCGGCGATCACCCCGTATACTAACACCATCCTACACACACTAGGGACAATTTACAATTTTTTTCCAAAGCCAATTAACCTGCATACCTGTTTAAGAAGGAACTGCAGATGCTGGAAAATCGAAGGTAGACCAAAGTGCGGGAGAAACTCAGCGGGTGCAGCAGCATATCTGGAGCAAAGGAAATAGGAAAAATTTCAGGCCAAAACCCTTCTTCAGGCTGAAACGTTGCCTATTTCCTTCGCTCCATCGATGCTGCTGCACCCGCTGAGTTTCTCCAGCACTTTTGTCTAACCTGCAAACCTGTGCATCTTTGGAGTGTGGGAGGAAACCAGAGCACCCAGAGAAAAGCCACGCGGTCATAGGGAGAATGTACAAACTCCGTACAGACAGCAGCTGTGGTCAGGATCGAACCAAGGTCTCTGGCACGCTATAAGGCAGCAACTAGACCGCTGTGCTCTGTGTATATCGCGGATACACAAGGCCTTCTGATCATTTCAAGGACCTGAAATATCTGGAGAAAAAGGATGTGTGACATTTTGGATCGGAAACCTTCTTCTAGCCGTCAGAAGAAGGGTTCCAACTCAAAGGGTCACCTATTCCTTTTCTCCAGTGATGTCTGAAGAAGGGTTTCGGCCCGAAACGTTGCCTATCTCCTTCGCTCTGCACCCGCTGAGTTTCTCCACCATTTTGTGTACCCTTTTCTCCAGTGATGTTGCCTGACCCGTTGAGTTACTCCAGCACTTTATGTGTATCTTCGGTGTAAACTAGCATCTGCAGTTCCTTCCAACACACTATTAGATGCTAGTTGTGTTTATGAACTCAAATATGAAAGTCCAAAATCAACAATTTGTAATACTTGAAACAGGCCAAATTTGATATCAACAATCTTCAAATTCACTGCATTAAGAAATGTTCTTCAGTACATTTATTCCAGTAATTATACATTAGGAGCAGACATCACATAGAAAAGAAAGTAGAATATAATTTGAATTGGGCGGCACAGTGGTGTAGTGGTCCTACAACAACAGAGACCTGGGTTCGATCCTGACTACGGGCGCTTGTCTGTACGAAGTTTGTACGTGACCACCGTGACCCAAGTGGGTTTTCTCCAAGATTTTCGGTTCCCTCCCTCCCTCCCTCCAGAGATGTACAGGTTTGTAGGTTTAAGAAGGAACTGCAGATGCTGGGAAAATCGAAAATAGACAAAAAATGCTGGAGAAACTCAGCGAGTGAGGCAGCATCTACGGAGAGAAGGAATGGGCGACGTTTCGGGCCAAAACCCCTAGAGAGAGACCCCAAGAGGTCTTGTCCCAAAACGTCGCCTATTCCTTCTCTCCCTAGTCCTGCCTCATCCGCTGAGTTTCCCCAGGTTTGTAGGTTAATTGGCTTGGTCTAAATGTAACATTGTCCCTAGTGTGTGTTGGATAGTGTTAATGTGTGGGGGTTGCTGGGACTCGGTGGGCCGAAGAGCCCTGTCTCCGCGCTGCATCTCTAAACTAAACGAAACACCTGAATGCCACACCACAAACTATCATCAGAATTTAGCCTGGTTGGAGGATATTATTTGAGGGAATTGAGGAATGCTGTGGAACAGAGGGATCTAGGAATAACTGTGCATAGTTCCCTGAAGGTGGAATCGCATGTAGATAGGGTGGTAAAGAAAGCTTTTGGTGTGCTGGCCTTTATAAATCAGAGCATTGAATATAGGAGTAGGGAGGTAATGTTAAAATTGTACAGGGCATTGGTGAGACCAATTCTGGAGTATGGTGTACAATTTTGGTCGCCTAATTATAGGAAGGATGTCAACAAAATAGAGAGAGTACAGAGGAGATTTACTAGAATGTTACCTGGGTTCCAGCAACTAAGTTACAGAGAAAGGTTGAACAAGTTAAGTCTTTATTCTTTGGAGCGCAGAAGGTTAAGGGGGGACTTGATTGAGGTCTTTAAAATGATGAAAGGGATAGACAGAGTTGACGTGGATAAGCTTTTCCCATTGAGGGTAGGGAAGATTCAAACAAGAGGCCATGACATGAGAATTAAGGGACAGAAGTTTAGGGGTAACATGAGGGGGAACTTCTTTACTCGGAGATTTGGTGGCTGTGTGGAATGAGCTTCCAGCAGAAGTGGTGGAGGCAGGATCGCTTTTAACATTTAAAAGTAAAGTGGATACGTATATGGACGGGAAGGGAATGGAGGGGTATGGTCTGAGTGCAGGTAGATGGGACTAGGGGAAAATGAATGGTCAGCACGGACTGGAAGGGCCGAGAAGGCCTGTTTCCGTGCTGTAATTGTTATATGGTTATATTGTTATATGGTTATTTACCATCCCTTATCTGTTAAGCTTGGAGTGCCTGCCTTTGGTTTAATGTGTTATTTGTTCCGAGGCACATATGTGACATGTTATTGCTAATCTGAATCAGCATACAGACTTCTAATTGTGTTTGTTTAACACAAACAATTAGATAAGGGATTCAAAGGTTTCTAAGGAACCACAAATAGGTTATACACTAGAGATCGCTGATACGGCCGAACTGAAGCATTGATCACTTCCCGAGCCAGAGCATACCTCCATGTGTTCTGGATGGAAGTAGAATGCTTTTACATTGATTTTCAGTACGGGCAGCAGTTAATTCAACAAGACTGAAGACGATTCTCTTCATTAAACCATTGTACTGATTTTTCTAATCAGCATAAAATTAAGTCTTATTATGACTGATATACAGCGACTACAGCTGAAAGCAACGTTCCATTTTTGCATATCTTTCATCCATTTGTTCTACATCTCTCTATGTCACCATCCATATCTCTCGTTTCCCCCGCCCCTGACTCTCAGTCTGAAGAAGGGTCTCGACACGAAACGTCACCTATTCCTTTTCTCCAGAGATGCTGCCTGACCCGCTGAGTTAGTCCAACATTTTGTGTCTGTCCACGTCCGAAAGCAATCCTTGTTTGAAACACAAAAATGTGCGTCAGGCGACATCTGCGGACGGAATGGACAGACGATGCTTCTGGTTGGGACCCTTCTGCGGACTGATTGGAGTGGGGGGGGGGGGGGTAAGGGAAAGCTGGAAAAGAGAGGTGTAGGGGTGAGATGAGTGATAGGTGGATACAGATGAAGGGAGGAGGTGGAATGGAGGGATGTGTGGATTAAGTGGCAAAGACCGGGGGTGAAAAGGAGACAATAGGGCGTCAGATAATCTGCCTTAATAAGGATTCATTTTATACTGATTAAAAAGATCAGTACAAAGGGATGGTGGCAGAAGGGACCAGAATGACGACCGAAGACCGGAACGCACCCCGGTAGGACCGACTCGCCCCGCAGGCCTCCCAGGGGACTGCGGTGAATCCGGGCAACGAGACCTGTCTGGGATGAAGGAGCCTCGGTGGTGGCGTTGGGAGCCTCGGTGGTGGTGGTGGGAGCCTCAGCGGCAGCAGGGGCCTTGGCAGCGGTGGGGCCTCGCGTGACGAGGGAGAGAAAGACAATAGGGACCCAGCATGGGGGGGGGGGGGGGCACTGGGAGGGACGATGGGAGACCAAAGTGGGGCCCAATTAGGGGGTTGGGGAGGGGGCACTCTAGTTTAGAATCCTCTGTCCAGGGCATAAGTCCGCGTTTGTTTGTTTGTTCCGGTGAAGGCGCTGTGCACGGTGAAGGCAGCCGGCCAACAGTCGCTTGTCTTTTTCTTTTTGTTTTCACTTTTAATCTCAAGTTTTTGCGAACCTTGTGTGTTGCGACTGTCGGCAGACCAATTTCCCTCCGTGGTTGAATAAACTTGTATCGTGTCGTATCGTATCGTAAGAGAAGAAATGTAAAGTTAGAAGGAAGAATATGGGTGCAGGAAGTCCCGACAGGTCACGGGGAGAACGTACAGACAACACCCGTAGTCAGGATCGAACCCCGGTCTCCGGTGCTGTAAGGCAGCAACTCTACTGCTGCAAGATAGATACAAAATGCTGGAGTAACTCAGGGGGTTTTGTGTCTACCTTCTGTGTAAACCAGCATCTGCACCTCTTGCCTACACAACTCTACCGCTGCGCCACTGTGCCGCCCTTCTCCCCTTCTCTAATCAGACTGTTGAATGTTCCTCTCATTGGCTAAGTGTGCAGTCCAAATCTTCCAACCTACCGCTCTGCTTCCCTTGCGTTCTTTACTCTGCACTTTCCCCTGTTAAGGGCCCATCCCACTTGGGCTCCATTTGCACGTCATTTACGCGACATCGTTGATGCGCACGTGATATGCGCATGGTGCGCATTACGCGCGCAAGGAACGCGGTGACGTAAGCAGTGACGTGCGGTCACACGCGGCACCCCGGGATTTTGGGATGTACAAAATCTTTGCGCGCCATCTGCATGACACGCAAATGATGCCTAAGTGGGACAGGCCCTTAATTATAAAACTATCTTCTGTGGCTCCGATATTTTCCTACCCAAGGGACCTGATCTTCTGCGTACAGCTTGATTGCACTCAGATGTAATATGATTTGACCGGATAGCACATAAACAAAGCTTTTTCACCGTGTTTGTCAGTACACATGACAACAAGGAACCAAAACTGATGGTTTAAGCAAATCTACTGCTACATTCAAGGGCATTTAGAGGAACATAAATCCCGAGCACCATGAACAAGAAACTTTACCCTCTAGTGTCGCTGATACAACAAGTCTTCTGGGATTCTTAAGATCCTGTCAGAGATCCTGGCATTTCCGACACGATCAATTTAAACAAAGCATCTATCCAGTGCACATGATTAATGGAACATGACTACAGACTATGGAGCATATTTTAAAATTACAATATTCATATTTCACTTTGGTTAGATTGCTGATAAGCAGCAAGTTCTCACGTTTTGCAATGACATTGTTCCTGGGCTTCAAATCACAGCAGGATAGAGTGGTGTAGCAGTAAAGATGCTGCCTCACGGCACCAGAGACCCGGGTTCGATCCCAACTACGGGCGCTGTCTGTAGGGTGTGTGTGCGTTCTCCCCGTGACCTGCGTGGGTTTTCTCCGGGTGCTCCGGTTTCCTCCCACACTCCACAGACGTCTAGGTTGGTGGTCAAGTGGCACGTTGCAAAATGTTCCCGAGTGTGTCGGATAGCGCTGGTGTACGGGGTGATCACAGGTCGGTGGGCCGAAGAGCCTGTTTCCAAGCTGTATCTTTAAGGTCAAAAGTCTAAAGCAGATGACACTGCGGGCATTCCTTGAGGTATCTGCAATGGGCAGCGTCTGGCAGACCCGGCACAGCTGTGGTATCCACCTTTACGTGCCTACTTAAATGGCGTAGGTAGACAAAGGTGCTGGAGAAACTCAGCGGGTGCAGCAGCATCTATGGAGCGAGGGAAATAGGCAACGTTTCGGACCAAAACCCTTCTTCAGAATTAAATGCCATGACATTTTCAGCTGCAAACTTTTTTGTCAGTGGGTGATGGAAATTTGCCAGCCCAACCGAGCTGCCATTTCACAGGGTTCACTCCCAGGCAACTAGTTCACATCCACATTTATTCACCCGCCACAAGATAGACACAAGAAGCTGGAGTGACTCAGCGGGACCGGCAGCAACCCCTGGAGAGAAGGAATGGGTGACGAAAGACAAAAACAATGGGTCTAGACCCGAAACGTCACCCGATCCTTCTCTCCAGAGATGTTGCCTGTCCCGCTGAGTTACTCCAGCTTTTTGTGTCTATCTTCGGTTTAAACCAGCATCTGCAGTAGTTTCCTATATGGAAACAGGCCCTTCGGCCCACGGGGTCTGCGCCGACCAGCGATCCCTCCCGCACATTAACACTATCCTACACACATTAGGGACAATTTTTTTATTAATACCAAGTCAATTGACCTACTAACCGGTAATTCTTTGGAATGTGGGAGGAAACCGAAGATCTTGGAGAAAACCCACGCAGGTCACGGGGAGAACGTACAAACTCCGTACAGACAAGCACCGGTAGTCGGGATCGAACCCGGGTCTCCGGCGCTGTAAGGCAGGAACTCTACCGCTGCGCCATTGTGGCACCTGCTAATGTGGCATTTAATGGACAGGTAATTCATTCTGGTGCAGAAAATATTTTATTAAAAATATTAACGAGAGTCAGGGGAGAGGGAAACTAGAGGTATGAGAGTGTACAGAACAAATCAGGGCTAGCACCGATGGCCAAGGAGCCCACAATGGTCCATTGTTGGCTGTGGAGGAGGTGATAATGAATGGGCATAAACAGTGAAACTAGCAGGACGACTAGGGTGGGGGAGTCTTTGTATGCTCTTCTTTCACTAAATTCTCTCGGGAGCCTCCTGCAGCCAGTGTGGGGTCCAGAGGTTGCAAATTCCAGGGATTCGGGAAGGAAATACATCTTCCAACGCAATAACGTGGCGCTCAATGGGCAACGAACAGAAATAATCCATTCTGTTACAGAGTGTTTAAGAAAGAATCGCAGAGGCTGGAAAAATCGAAGGTAGACAAAAATGCCGGAGGAACTCAGCGGGTGAGGCAGCATCTGTGGAGAGGAGGAATAGGTGACGTTTCGGGTCGAGACCCTTCTTCACACTGATCAGTAGTAATTTCAGCAAACAAGCCAGAACGTCCAGTTGGCAGGGTTGGTGATATTTCTAGTCTCGCAGTCTGCAAACGGACAAAAGATGACATTATTACGTCGGCTGCCAGACAGCGGACCTGTGTTCCTGCTCCAGCCCTTCCTCCGTTTTATTGAGCTGCCGTTACCACGGCAACAGAGCCCATTCCAGTCCTCTGCGAGGGATGCGGCCGGTCGGAAACAGGTGGAGGAGGATGCGACTGCAGCAAAGTGTCTTGGGCGCAAAGATGCCAAGGGATCAGTGAATGCCGTTTGTAATACAAAGCAATCACACGCCAGTTCTGTAGGCGTCGAGACATCCCCCATCACCAGGCAGTCGGCATTAGAATCTCCTGTATAGTTGCAGGCAGCTAACAATATTGAAACGGACTCCAGCGGTCACGGGAGAATCTTCAATTACAACAATCATTAATTTTGTTCCATACTTTATTCATTTAGAGTTAGTGAACCATTCTGTGATCTCGGCACTTATTATATCGATCCATTTTTGTAATGAGATATGAACTGCAATAAACAAAAGTGGATTATGTAACCAGGACCATTCATTTTACATATTGCTGAGTATTCAGAGACGCAAACACTTTGTTTTCATCGGTGTAACTTGCAGGGCGGGGGGGTTAGTTTAGTTTAGTTTGGAGATACAGCGCGGAAACAGGCCCTTCGGCCCACCGAGTCCGCGCCGACCAGCGATCCCCACACATTAACACAACCCTACACACACTAGGGGGGGCGTTTTACATTTATACCAAGCCAATTAACCTACAAACCTGCACGTCTTTGGCGTGTGGGAGGAAACCGAAGATCTAGGAGGAATCCTCCAATACGTCACAGGGAGAGCTTAAGAACCCCATACAGTCAGCACCCGTGGTCGGGATCGAACCCGGGTCCCTGGAGCTTTGAGCGCTGTAAAGCCGCTGTCCCACTTACGTGTCCTTGGCACGTTAATTACGCGACCTCGTGGTCACGTTGAGGCGCAACGATCTCGCGAAGGTCGCGCGCGATTTCATGCGCCCGCACAGCCGTCTGGAACGCGTGACGTCATTTGAAGATGGACACAAAATGCCGGAGTAACTCAGCGGGACCGGCAGCATCTCTGGAGAGAAGGAATGGATGACGCTTCGTGTCGAGACTCTTCTTCAGTCTGAAAAGAAGGGTCTTGACCCGAAACGTCACCCATTCCTTCTCTCCAGAGATGCTGCCGGTCCCGCTGAGTTACTCCGGCATTTTGTGTCTATCTTCAATTTTCTTGGCCCCGTTCCGGGAATAGAAGTGGAGTCGGATCTGGACCGCAATGGCCGTGAGCCCCAGGCCGAGTTCGGCGATCGTTTGCCTGCTTCTGCTAATGTTGGAGGCGAGACGTTGCGTCACGCCAGGGTCTTGGGCCTGTCCCACTTTGGCTGTCAGTTCCGCAACAGGCCGTTGGCGCGCGAAGATTTTGTTCGCTACAAAAAGTTCGGAGGCCCGCGCGATGTTATGCACAACTACACACCCGGCTCCGCGCAGCCACACGATGCCCGTGCGTCTCAGCGTGACCACGAGGTTGCATAATTTGCATGGCAAGGACACGTAAGTGGGACAGGGCCTTTGCAGCCAGTGGAGAGGTCAGTCTGTAATCTCTCCGATGCTCGCTCTTTCCTCTGGTGTAATTGGCCATTGTTAGAGGTTTCAGGGTGCAGAGGGAAAAAAAGTAGACAGAATCTCAATCCAATATCACTCAAGGTGAGAGGAGAGACATTTTACAGGAACATATCTTACAAATTTTTCACACAGAGGGTGGTGGGTGTACGGAACAAGCTACGAGAAGATAGACACAAAAAGCTGGAGTAACACAGCGGGACAGACCGCATTTCAGGAGAAAGGGGATAGGTGACATTTCAGATCGAGACCCTTCATCAGACTGAGAGTCGGGGGAGAGGGAAACGAGAGATATATAGAGATATAGAATGAAAGTGAATTAAAGATATTTGATGTTTCGGGTCGAGATCCTTCTTCAGACTGTCTGACGAACACACCACCATGCACCCCTTACAGGAAACTACTGCTGTCCTGCCTTCATCTGCCAGTGGCTTGCAAAAGTTTTCATACCCCTTGAACTTTTCCACATTTTGTCACATTACAACCACAAACGTAAATGTATTTTATTGGGATTTTATGGCCGGGCAAGGAGAGCATTGATCAGAGAAGCAGCCAAGAGGCCCATGGTAACTCCGGAGGAGCTGCTGAGATCCACAGCTCAGGTGGGAGAATCTGTCCACAGGACAACTATTAGTCGTGCACTCCACAAATCGGGCCTTTATGGAAGAGTGGCAAGAAGAAAGCCATTGTTGAAACAAAGCCATAAGCAGTCCCATTTGCAGTTTGCCACAAGCCATGTGGGGGACACAGCAAACATGTGGAGGAAGGTGCTCTGGGCTGATGAGACCAAAATTGAAGTTTTTGGCCTAAATGCAAAATGCTATGTGTGGCGGAAAACTAACACTGCGCATCACCCTGAATACACCATCCCCACTGTGAAACATGGTGGTGGCAGCATCATGCTGTGGGGATGCGTTTCTTCGGCAGGAACAGGGAAGCTGGTCAGAGTTGATGCGAAGATGGATGAAGGCAAATACAGGGCAATCTTGCAAGAAAACCTGTTAGAGTCTGATAAAGACTAGAGACTGGGGCGGAGGTTCACCTTCCAGCAGGACAACAACCCTAAACATACAGCCAGAGCTACAATGGAATGGTTTAGATCAAAGCATATTCATGTGTTAGAATGGCCCAGTCAAAGTCCAGACCTAAATCCAATTGAGAATCTCTGGCAAGACTTGAAAATTGCTGTTCACAGACGCTCTCCATCCAATCTGACTGAGCTTGAGCTATTTTGCAAAGAAGAATGGGCAAAAATGTCAGTCTCTAGATGTGCAAAGCTGGTAGAGACATACCCTAAAAGACTTGCAGCTGTAATTGCAGCGAAAGGTGGTTCTACAAAGTATTGACTCAGGGTTTCAGAATACTTTTGCACGCCACACTTTTCAGTTTTTTACTTGTAACAAAATTTGGAAACCATGTATCATTTTCCTTCCACTTCACAATTATGCACCACTTTGTGTTGGTCTATCACATAAAATCCCAATAAAATACATTTACGTTTGTGGTTGTAACGTGACAAAATGTGGAAAAGTTGAAGGAGTATGAAAACTTTTGCAAACCACTGTAGTTACTTCCTCAAAAAACTCAATCAAATTGAAGAGACAGTATATCCGCCCACAAGGAACCAGTCTATCTCTGATCAACCTCTGCTTTTCTAAATGTACATAAATCCTATCCCTTAGGATTTTCTTCCCAGAATGTTCTCTATCACTGCCACGAGGCACACGGGCCGGTAGTCAGTAGGTCTGGCAGACTCCTGAGAGAGTGAAGCTTAGCTAATGTTTCAAATGACAGGTCATAAACAATCCAGAAAATATAAGGTCATCGGGAATAACAGTAGAATTAGGCCATTCGGCCCATCAAGTCAACTCTGACATTCAATCATGGCCGATCTATCTGTCCCTCCTAACCCCATTCCCCTGCCTTTTCCCCACAACCTCTGACACCTGTACCAATCTCAAAGTTGCCCGACCTGCTCATCATCTCCAGCATTTTCTCTTTCACTTTCGAATTATTTTTATTCCCTGAATTAGAAATATGATTAGGATCAAATGGGACCATTTTTAATTTGAACAGTGCTGCCAACCTACCTTCCTCACCCCTCTACAAATCCTCGCAAACTTTATCTTACGGGCCTGTCCCACTTAGGCGTTTTTTAGGCAACTGTCGGCGACTGTCATAGTCGTAGCAGGTCCGGCAAAACCGGCGGCAACCTACGTCCTCCCGGCGGCAACCTACGTCAGGAGAAGTCAAGCTACGCTCATTGGCGTCGAACCCACTGTCGGCGAAAATATTTGAACATGTTGAACATTTAGCGGCGACCAGAAAGACGCTACGACGTTTTTGCGCGACTGAGGAGACTACTCCCGGCGCCCACCGGCGAACACGTGGCGACAAACTTGTCGCCTGTGGCTGCCTAAAAAATTGGCGAAGTGGGACAGGCCCATAACAGCAACTGAAGGAAGACGTAGAAATAGAGAACTGCACATGATGGTGAATACACAAAATACACAGAGGACACGCAGTGCTAGAGTAAATCAGCAGGCCAGGCAGCATCTCTGGAGAACATGGGTAGGTGATGTTTCGGGGTCGAGAGACACTTCTTCAGATTCATTCTTCTTCAGAGTCTGAAGAAGGATCTCAACCCAAAACATCACTTTAGACTTTAGGTTTAGAGATAAAGCATGGAAGCAGGCCCTTTGGCCCATCTAGTCCGCGCCGCCCAGCGATCACCTCGAGCACTAGACCTATCCTACACACTAAGGGTAATTTACATTCACAGAAGCCAATGAACCTACAAACCCGTACGTCTTTGGAGTGTGGGAGGAAACCGAAGATCTCTACGTAAATCACGGGGAGAACGTACAAACTCCGTACTGACAGCACCCATAGTCGGGATCGAACCTGGCGCTCCAAGCGCTGTAAGGCAGCAACTCTACCGCTGCGCCACAATGCAGCCCATCATTAATATCAGAAAATAAAAGATATCAAACAATAGGCATCCACGGTCTCAACAAGCATCAGAACATTGACCCTCTTTCATGAAGCGGCAATGATACCACACACCGGTCAAATGTTTTAGTTGTAGTCTGTGAATAGGCCACCGCCCACGTGATTTATTCGAGAGATGATATTTCATTCCGCTTGTGTTTGTCAGTGGAGCAAACTATTTTAGATTCCATCGCTGCCTCGGCAAGGCTGCCAGCATAATCACGGACCTGTCTCACCCCGGTCATTCCCTCTTCTCCCCTCTCCCATCAGGCAAGCGGTACAGAAGTGTGAAAACGCACACACCTCCAGATTCAGGGGCAGTGTCTTCCCAGCTGTTATCAGGCAACTGCATGGCTCCCTCATCAGCTAGAGTGCGGTTCTGACTTCCCATCTACCTCATCGGAACCTTTGAGCCATCTTTAATCGGACTTTACTGGGCTTTATCTTGGGGTGGGCGATTGCAACCTTCACGTGGTCCGCCCTGTTTTAACGAATGCGATCAATCTGGCGTGCATAATCAAATAAGATCAAATGGAACAAATTGTCCGACAACTCTAGGCTGTGCACGCCACACGCAAGGAGAAGAAGACTTGATCT
The DNA here is from genome assembly GCA_963514005.1 of Raja brachyura. Next base: position 30,498,795 of record OY740806.1, on the reverse strand, counting down.
TGCACCAAACATTATTCCCATTATCATGTGCCTGCAGGAAGGAACTGCAGATGCTGGGTTACACTAAAGATAGACACAAACCGCTGGAGTAACTCAGTGAGACAGGCAGCATCTCTGGGGAGAAGGTACGGATGATGTTTCGTGTCTATCATGTATCTACACTTTGGACGGCTCGATTGTAGTCAATAGACAATAGACAATAGGTGCAGGAGTAGGCCATTCAGCCCTTCGAGCTAGCACCACCATTCAATGTGATCATGGCTGATCATCCCCAATCAGCACCCTGTTCCTGCCTTCTACCCATATCCCCTGACTCCGCTATTTTTAAGAGCCCTATCTAGCTCTCTCTTGAAAGCATCCAGAGAATCGGCCTCCACCGCCCTCTGAGGCAGAGAATTCCACAGACTCACCACTCTCTGTGAGAAAAAGTGTTTCCTCGTCTCCGTTCTAAATGGCTTACTCCTTATTCTTAAACTGTGGCCCCTGGTTCTGGACTCTCCCAACATCGGGAACATGTTTCCTGCCTCTAGCGTGTCCAAGCCCTTAACAATCTTACAAGTCATGTTTTATCTTTCTGCTGGAGGGTCAGGACCGCTCTCTAGTTGGTGAGAGGATGGTTCAGTTGCCTGATAACAGCTGGGAAGAAACTGTCCCTGAATATGAAGGTGTGCGTTTTCACACTTCTGTACCTCTTGCCTGATGGGAGAGGGGGAGAAGAGGGAGTGACCGGCAGTATGGAGACGACCACTAGAAGTCAACAAACCAAGTGTTGGTAAAAGAGACTGCAGGACAAACAGCCCAGGTTGTCTATGAGCGTTTGTGAAGCATTGTATAAGAACACTAGACTAAGTCTCATGTTCACACAGGAGGGCTGGTCCCCCGACGCAATATTCCACCTCTCCACCAATTCCAATATTGGTGGCCAGTGGGGGGGGGGGGGGGGGGGGGGATGCTTTCTGGAGCGCTGGTATGGGTGTTGTTGGCTGCAGGGACTACTGGTCTCCTTAGGGCTAGTATGGACATTGTGGGCAAAATGGATTCTTGGGGCGGCAGCTCAGTCCCTCAAGCCTGATGTGCTGGCAGCTCACTCATGGCTGGTGGACTGGCAGTTGACTCATGGCTATTCCTTGAAATTCCATTTCAAGCAGGGTGCAAGGCCACTAAATTCAAGTGCAGTTTCTTACCTCTTCAAGCAGGGTGCAAGGTCACCAAATTCAGGTTCAGTTTCCTACCACTTCAAGCAGGGTGCAAGGCCACCAAATTCAAAAGCAGTTTCATACCATATCATGCAGTGTGCAAGGCCACCACATTCAAATGCAGTTTCATACTATTTCAAGCAGAGTAAAACCACCATAAAACCACACAAAACACCACACTCACAGTTCAGTAGACATTCAGTGTGTTCAGTTGATTCACAGCTCAGACAGAGTCATGACCTCTCCCTCCCCCATCATGCAGAGACTGAGCCGCACCCACACTTCCGGGTTTTATAATCCCTCCCACTCCCACCAGAAAAGGTGTGGCCTTCATGGCGTGATTCAACATTTTTTAAACACTAAACACTTATTATTTATTGATGGGAAGAATCCTCTGCACCTGATGAACGTAGGGGGACTGAGTAAGATGGCCAAAAATCACAGCCGTAAGTGGTAGCGTTTTATCTAAAATCAATATACAGTGCAAACAGGAAGTTGTCAAGTTTAGCCAAACAACCATTTGCAGTGCATTTCAAACCCCCCCCCCCCCCCCCCCCCCCCCACCTGCCCAAACAGCCATTTGCAGTGCATTTTCACTTCACCCCAAAGACAGCCATTTGCAGTGCATTTTTACTTGAAACCAACCATATTTTGATTTTCAAACCAAAATAAGGGCACTCACAGTTGAGTAGATGTGTTGAGCCAAGCGTGTCTATGGACAGAACATTCAAGCACACTTCACAGACACTAAGGACCCCAAGCGCCTGTGGCAAGGCATCCAGTCTGTCACCGGCTACAGGCCAACACCCCTACCGTGCGAGGACAACACAGACGTCCTCAACACCTCCTTCAACCGGTTTGAGGAAGACAACACCACCACACCAACAAAAGCCCCTCCCTGCCCAGACCATGAAACACTTCACTTGGACCCAGCTGATGTGCGGAGGACCCTACTCAAGGTGAACCCCAGAAAAGCTGCAGGTCCTGACAACATACCGGGGCATGTGCTCAGAGACTGTGCTGACCAACTCACAGATGTTCTCACAGGCATCTTCAACACCTCTCTGAGCCAAGCCATCATACCAGCAAGCTTCAAAGCCACCACCATCATACCGTTACCTAAGAAATCTCCAGCCTCAACACTGAATGATTACCGGCCCGTAGCACGTCCATCATGATGAAGTGCGTTGAAAGGTTGGTCAAGGCCCACATGACATCCAGTCTCCCCTCTACACTTGACCCATTCCAGTTTACATATCGTCCCAACCGTTCCACTGATGATGCCATAGCAACAGCACTCCACCTAAGCCTGGCTCATCTGGAAAACAATAACAGTTACGTGCGGATGCTGTTTATCGACTTCAGCTCCGCCTTCAACACAGTCATCCCCCAACACCTGGTGAATAAACTCGGCGAAATAGGCATCAGCACCCCACTATGCAACTGGTTACTGGACTTCCTTACCGACAGACCACAGACAGTAAGAGTTGGCAAAAGCTCATCAGAGACCACCATCATGAACACCGGGGTCCCACAGGGATGTGTGCTGAGCCCTCTGTTGTTCACGCTGATGACACATGACTGTTGTGCCAAACACAATTCGAAGCACATCATCAAGTTCGCAGATGACACTACAGTGGTGGGCCGCATCAGCCACGATGACGACTCAGCCTACAGAGAGGAGGTTCAACAACTCATCAACTGGTGTGACATCAATAACCTTCAACTCAATGTCAATAAAACAAAAGAAATAACTGTGGACTTCAGGAAGAAACAGACAGCACACACCCCACTCACCATCAATGACAGTGCAGTGGAGTCTGTGAAAAGCACCAAGTTCCTGGGAGTGCACATCACAGATGATCAGACATGGTCCACCAACACCATCTCCCTAGTCAAGAAAGCACAGCAACGCCTCCACTTCCTTCGACAAACGAGGAGAGCCGACCTCCCCCCTTCTGCCCTCACCACCTTTTACAGGGCTGCCATTGAGAGCATTCTTACCAGCAGTCTCTCAGTCTGGTATGGCCATTGCTCTGCTGCTGACCAGAAGGCCCTACAGAGAGTGGTGAGGACAGCGGAGGAGATCACCAGATCGCCCCAACCAGCAATCCAGGGCTTCTACCCATCTCGCTGTCGCAAGAGAGCAACCAATATCATCAAAGACACCACCGGTCCAGCACACAAACTGTTCACCCCCCCTTCCATCCGGCAAGCGCTACCCCAGCATGCGGTGCAAAACCACCAGATTCAACAACAGCTTTTTCCCTCAGGCCATCAGACGACTCAACTCACTCAAGAAAATTCCATGAACATTACACAAAAAAAGACCAACTGACTGTCAAATAACTTTAACTCAATGTCTGCAGTATGCTATTTGCACTTTTCTATATTGTACCTTTTATTATTGAACTTTAATAACATACCTCAAAGTGTTACTAGACTCTGGCACACTGTGAATTTTTTTATATAATGTCTATTTTTAATGGTATATTTTTTTAATGGTATTTTTAATGGTATATTGTCTGTCTGTGTTCTAATTAAATATTAGTTGCACATTTGGAGTATGGGGAAATGCAATTTCAATCCTCTGTGTAACTACTTATTGCATTACTTGAATTGACAATAAAGTTGACTTTGACTTTGATGTGTTTGGTGTTATTCAGAGAGACATGAACCTCTCGCTTCCTCCATGTTGCAGAGACTGAGTGAGGTACGCCATTTCCGGGTTTTATAGTCCCTTCCCCCCTCCCACCAGCAGGGGCAGCAGAGAGAATGGCAAAAAATTAAAAAACATTAATATCTCTCTGATTTTTCATCGATGGGAAAAATACTCTGGTCCCGGAAGGTGGAGGGCGGCTCTGAGCGAGGTGGCCAAAACTGACGGCCGTAGGTGGCAGCGTTCTCTCGGAAATCGCAGCACAGCGAGCCAAAAGCGGTCAAGATCAGACTTTTAATAATATAGATACAGTAAGTAGAAAATCAGGAGCAGGCAGTTCTGTCCCTCATGCCTTTCCCCTTACTCCATGAGATAGTGGTGTAGCGATAGAGTTGCTGCCTTTCAGCCAGACCCGGGTTCGATCCCAACTACGGGTGCTGTCTGTACGGAGTTTGTACGTTCTCCCCGTGACCTGCGTGGGTTTTCTCCAAGATCTTCGATTTCCTCCCACACTCCAAAGACGTACAGGTTAAGACATGTGGGTTAATTGGCTTGGTGTGTGTGTAAATTGACCCCAGTGTGTGTCGGATAGTGTTAATGTGCAGGGATTGCTGGTCGCTGCGGACTTTGGTGGGCCGAAGGGCCTGTTTCCGTGCTGTATCTCTAAATCTAAAACAAAAACATAAACTTTACAATTACAGACCAGTTAGTGTAACATCGGTAGTGGGGACAATGCTAGTCAGTTATTAAAGATGGGATAGCAGCACATTTGGAAAGCGGTGAAATCATTGGACAAAGTCAGCATGGATTTATGAAAGGTAAATCATGTCTGACGAATCTCATAGAGTTTTCCGAGGATGTAACTAGTAGAGTGGATAAGGGAGAACCAGTGGATGTGGTGTATCTGGACTTTCAGAAGGCTTTCGACAAGGTCCCACATAAGAGATTAGTACACAAACTTAAAGCACACGGTATTGGGGGTTCAGTATTGATGTGGATAGAGAACTGGCTGGCAGACAGGAAGCAAAGAGTAGGAGTAAACAGGTCCTTTTCAGAATGGCAGGCAGTGACTAGTGGGGTACCGCAAGGCTCAGTGCTGGGACCCCAGCTATTTACAAAATATATTAATGATCTGGATGAGGGAATTGAATGCAACATCTCCAAATTTGCTGAAGCTGGGGGGCAGTGTTAGCTGTGAGGAGGCTGCAACGTGCGTTGGATAGGCTGGGTGAGTGGGCAAATGCATGGCAGATGCAGTATAATGTGGATAAATGTGAGGTTATCCACTTTGGTGGCAAAAACAGGGAAGTAGACTATTATCTGAATGGTGGCCGATTAGGAAAAGGGGAGATGCAACGAGACCTGGGTGTCATGGTACACCAGTCATTGAAAGTAGGCATGCAGGTGCAGCAGGCTGTGAAGAAAGCGAATGGTATGTTGGCATTCATAGCAAAAGGATTTGAGTACAAGAGCAGGGAGGTTCTACTGCAGTTGTACAGGGTCTTGGTGAGGCCACACCTGGAGTATTGCGTACAGTTTTGGTCCCCTAATCTGAGGAAATACATTCTTGCCATAGAGGGGGTACAGAGAAGATTCACCAGACTGATTCCTGGGATGGCAGGACTTCCTTATGAAGAAAGACTGGATAGACTCGGCTTGTACTCTCTGGAATTTAGAAGATTGAGGGGGGATCTTATAGAGACTCACAAAATTCTTAATGGGTTGGACAGGCTAGATGCAGGAAGATTGTTCCTGATGTTGGGGAAGTCCAGAACAAGGGGTCACAGTTTAAGGATAAGGGTCTTTTAGGACCGAGATGAGAAAATCATTTTTCACACAGAGAGTGGTGAGTCTGTGGAATTCTCTGCCACAGACGGTAGTTGAGGCCAGTTCTTTGGCTATATTTAAGAGGGAGTTAGATGTGGCCCTTGTGGCTAAAGGGATCAGAGGGTATGGAGAGAAGACAGGTACAGGAAACTGAGTTGGATGATCAGCCATGATCATATTGAATGGCGGTGCAGACTCGAAGGGCCGAATGGCCTACTCCTGCACCTATTTTCTATGTTTCTATGTTTCTAAACTAAAGACTGAAAGCATATGGAATGTAAAATCTACTGGGATCTGAAAGAATTCTTATTTTTTTTAATTTAAAATGGCTCAGAACAATGCTGCAAGTAATCAGATCTTGCCGGAAAAGAGAGGTTTGGTTTATTATTGTCACTTGTACCAAGGTCCAGTGAACAGCTTTGTTCTGCATGCTGTTCAAACAGATCTGCTAATACTATATATAAACACAATCAAATCAGACTCAAGTGCAACAGATAGATCAAAGGGGAAAGTATGAGCTTGGCAAAAAGAATTCCACTACAGAATGGACATGATACGTCATTGTTATATGTGACAAGGCACAGTGAGATTCTTCGCTTGCATACGCAAGGTATGTAAATAGTCACCACATGAACAGCGCTGACAAAGTTAGAAAGTATCCCGTGCCTGCTCTTCCTAGGTTCTCCCCCACCCCCCCTCTCCCTCCCCCCAGAGGCCTCCCCTTGCCGGGCCATCCATTCTTCTTCCCCCCCCCCCACGGCATTTTTCCCGCTCCCTCATCGACCTCTGCACCGCCATCCTCGCGCCGACCCGCGAGACCCCGCCGCCGATCGTGAGGCTCCGTCGGTCGTGAGTTCCCACCGCCGCCGCGGGGGTCAGAGGCCGCGAGGCTCCGTCGGTCAACGCCGGGCACCACCGACCCAGGCAGGCGTCTCCGCTGCCTCCTGCCCAGTGCATACATGACAACAAGGGGGCCATTGAACCGTTGAAAGTGAACAGAGTTCTCAGCACATCAGTTCCATGGACTAGTACAATGTCTGCAATGGGGCAGGGGACAACTGGACAGTGCCCTCGCTCATGGAAGGGCCATTTAGAAACCTGATCGCAGGGGGGAAGAAGCTGTTCGTGAGTCTGGCTGTGCGCGCTTTCAACCTTCCGTATCTTCTGCCCATCTCCCGAGGAAGAGTCTCCCAGGCGTTCATGCACCTTCCTTAAGGGGCTGTCCCACTGTACCAGCTAATTCAAGATCTCTGCGGAGTTTCCCCTGATTTGATCTGGGAGATTCACGGTAATAGCCGCTCGTAGTTACTCGGGGCTTTCGTGTTGAAAATTTCTCACGAGCTTACCGCGTTTCCCGAGTACCTGCCGTTAGCGTTACGAGCCGCTAAGAGACGTCCCGAGCTCCGACGTACCCGTAACGTACATTCTACCACGAGTTTGATTTTTTTTTAAACCGGGGAGAGCTCTTGAATTAGCTCGTACAGTGGGACAGGCCCTATAGCTGTCGCTTTAGGTGTGGTCAGGGCTGGGGAAAGAGAGTGTCGGAGACAAGATTGCTACCACCAGCGCTTCGTGACAATGAAGCTTTGTTTGCCTTCCAGAAGCAATAATGAAGCAGTTACTGGCCAGCCAATGACAACATCTATTCCGACAATAAGAGCAATCAAATTGAAATTGATTAGCAGCAACAAAGCGGTGGATTGATGGAATAAAACAAAGTGCAATTTGTGCAATTTACCCTCGGACAAAGGAGCCAAAAGAGAATCGAGCTGCAATTTGGCCACCTTTGATAAGGAGGCCAAAGACAATGGAAGATTGGGATATTTTTCACAGCAAAGCAGTAACTTCCTTGCCTGCTGCACACCTGAATACTTTGGCACATCTGACGTTGCTCGTCTCTGCCAGAAAATGAAATCAATATCAATAATTCTCAATATCTCAGCCTTACGCCAAAAATAACAGCGAGGCCTGTTCAATTGTTGTTTTTCTTATCAGTTCATTGAACACAGCTTTGCGATAGGAAAAACAACTTTAATTAACAACAAAAACCTGGTCCAAGTTGGTGCCACTGTGTCTCGAAACCCTTTCAGAACACGGTGAATTTTACTCCAGAGAGAAGAAGGCTAAACAAAAAGCAAGAACTGCTCGAAATGCTCAGCGGGTCAGGCAGCCTGTGCGGAGACGGACACGGGGTTGACATTGCAGGTAGACGCCATTCGTCAGAATGGGAAAATGTAACAATGTGGTGGAAGGAACAGTCGATGGTGTATTACAGGGTGGGTGGGGGCGCTGCAAGCCGGCAGCCCTGTCAGCAGTGTGTTAGTCATTTCAACTTTTTTTATTTTTTAAGTGTGTTTTAAAGTGTGTTTTTAATGTGTCTTGTGTGGGGGGGTGAGGGGGAAACCGTTTTGGTCGCCTCCTTCGCGGAGAGGCGACTTTTTCCAGGTCGCCTCCCCCGTGGCCTAACAACGAGGATCGAGCGGCCTTTCCCGGAGACGCGCCCGGGGCTTCAGCGGCGGGCGCAGCGTGGACACTCGGCGGGGAGCAGGAGCGTTCCGTTTCGCTAGCCAGCGGCAGCTGGCAGCCTGTAGCCGCGGTCTGCAGAGCTCCAGCTGGCGCAGAGTCCGCAGCCTGGGATCCCCCGTTGGGGACCCGGGAGAAGAAGAAGCTTCCACCGCCGGCTGGCGGCCATCTTCTACCGCGGGCCCGGCGTGGACTTACCATCAGGAGCGGGGTCCCTCGCCTGGGACCCCTGGAGGGGAGCCCTGACCGCCGGCCCTGTGGTCTGCGGCGCTTCTGGCGGCGGCGCGGCGGGGGCTTTAAATCTTCGACCGCCGGCCTGCGGCCTACACCAACCTGAAGCCGCGGTCTCCGGTGGGGAACAGCCGGTTCTGTACTTACTTGGACGTTTACCTGTCTGTACATCTGGACGCCCGCAGCGGCGGCTGCGGAGGGTTGAGGTCCCGACCACGGGGGAAAATGGAGGAGGACTGGCCAATTTCTGTGCCTTCCACCACAGTGATGAATGCTGTGGCGGATGTTTGTGTTCAATTTTTGGTGTGTTTTTGTGTGTTCTTTATCATTGTACCGCTGCTGGCAAAGTCATTTCACTTGCACTTTGTGTGCAATGTGACGAATAAAACTGATTGATTACAACGAAGATAGACACAAAATAGGTACAGGGCAGGTACAGCAGGCAGTGAAGACAGCGAATGACATGTTGGCCTTTATAACAAGAGGAATCGAATATAGGAGCAAAGAGGTCCTTCTGCAGTTGTACAGAGCCCTAGTGAGACCACACCTGGAGTATTGTGTGCAGTTTTGGTCCCCTAATTTGAGGAAGGACATTCTTGCTATTGAGGGAGTGCAGCGTAGGTTTACAGGGTTAATTCCCGGGATGGCGGGGCTTTCATATGCTGAGAGAATGGAACGGTTTAAGAATAAGGAGGAAGCCATTTAAAATGGAGACGAGGAAACACTTTTTCTCACAGAGAGTGATGAGTCTGTGGAATTCTCTGCCTCAGAGGGCGGTGGAGGCAGGTTCTCCGGATGCTTTCAAGAGAGAGCTAGATAGGGCTCTTAAAAATAGCGGAGTCAGGGGATATGGGGAGAAGAGAGGAACGGGGTGCTGATTGGGGATGATCAGCCATGATCACATTGGATGGCGGTGCTGGCTCGAAGGGCCGAATGGCCTACTCCTGCACCTATTGTCTATTGTCTATTGTCTAAAATGGTGGAGAAACTCAGCGGGACAGGCAGCATCTCTGGACAGAAGGAATAGACGATGTTTCAAATCAAGACCCTTCTTCAGACTGGGAGTCAGGGAAGGGGGAAGCAAGAGATATGGAAGGGTAAGGTGTGAAAAGTAGAGATCAAAGGGGATGAAGCTCAAGGGATTTGTTAGGTAGAGGAAGGTGACCATGAGGCATACAATGTAAAGTTTAATCTGGAGAACAGTCAGACTGGTTGGAGAACTAGGATGGGGGAGGGATGGAGAGAGAGGGAAAGCAAGGGTTACTTGAAGTTAGAGAAGTCAATGTTCATACCGCTGGGGTGTAAACTGACCAAGTGATATATGAGGTGCTGTTCCTCCAATTTGCGCTGGGCCTCACTCTGACAATGGAGGAGGCCCAGGACAGAAGGTGGTCCATGGCTCTGGCCAAAACAAGGCATTGGGTTTTATAGCCCATTATACCAATGGCAAGATTTAACATGTAAAACAAAACATGGAACAGCACAGGAACAGGCCCTTCAGCCCTCAATGTCCATGCCAAACATGATGCCAGGCTAAATTAATCTCCTCTCATTACACTTGAGGTGCAGTGGAGGTTTACAAGACCCATAGAAACAAAGAACTGCAGATGCTGGTTTATTCCAAAGATAGACACAAAGTGCTGGAGTATCAGCGCCCATCCCTACAAACCGCGTACAGACAGCACCCGTCGTCAGGATCGAACCCTGGTCTCTGGAACTTTAAGGCGGCAGCTCTACTGCTGCACCACTGTGCCACCCTTCAACCCACGTGGTCACAGGAAGAACATGCAAGCTCCACAGAGGCAGCACCCGCAGTCAGGATCGAACCCGGGTCTCTAGCAGTGTAAAGACAGCACCTCTACTCATGCACCACAGTGCGGCTGGCACTCTATCCACCTCCTCCTGAGATTATCTAAAGGTATTGGCATCAACGACATCCAGAAATAGGAAAACCTCGTTTCTCGTCCACAGTCCAAATCTTAAGAAAATTCTTCCTCCTAATATAGACAACTAGATTTATTTTTATGTCTAATAGCAATGTACTTTCCAGACGTCTGCTGCCAGGCATAAGAGGTGATACTGGAAATTACTAAGAACAATATGTCAAAACGTCATTTTGTAATAGTTATTCATTTAGCAAATGCATGTCAGCATTTCAGACAAAGCAAATGTGCTATTTTTTTGAAATGCAATGTCCTTGAAGTCCACTAATCCTAACTCTTTGAAGTCTAGGTTGATCAAGCTTCTAACTTACAAATGCCCATGTCCCTTCTCGACAGAAACACAAACTACTCTCCACATGAGCTTCCGTGATGCAGAATCACTGTCCAGGAATTCTCCAGTTTATGCAACGGCCCTGCTGGGATATATTTGCTGTTTGGCTTATTCAGTTTTCGAGATACAGCGCGGAAACAGGTCCTACGGCGGCCCACCGAGTCCGCACCGACCGGCGATCCCCGCACATTAACACTATCCTTCAAACACGATAGACAATAGGTGCAGGAGTAGGCCATTCGGCCCTTCGAGCCAGCACCGCCATTCAATGTGATCATGGCTGATCATCCCCAATTAGTGCCCCGTTCCTGCCTTCTCCCCATATCCCCTGGCTCCGATATCTAGCTCTCTCTTGAAAGCATCCAGAGAACCTGCCTCCACCGCCCTCTGAGGCAGAGAATTCCACAGACTCGCCACTCTCTGTGAGAAAAAGCGTTAATTTGCGTGACAATTTGTGACAAGTGACAATTTGCAATTTTTATCGTGGCCGAGGAATGAAAATACTTCAAGGAGTTCATGAGAATCCCATTAAATCCCAGAAGTGGCTGGTTTCATCATCTGAAGCCCAAAAACACACTGTTGTCTCGAAACACACAATCCATAACATTTTAATTTTCATGCCACATGCAAAACACAAAACACTTATCCATCAAGGAAATCTATTGGTGACAAAGCTTTGGATTGTCACAGATGAAAGGAAATCTGCACGGTTCCTATATGATTTGAAATGCACTGGCTTTTATCATATAACCCAAGCTGAAATGATGTGCATTTTTATTAGATTACTTGGTGATGAATAACAAAATGACTTGCATATATTAAAACCGTTAGCTCTTTGATCTTCTCATTTCATTGCAAAATCAAACGTCGTTTTTAAATACAATTTTAGATACATTGGATACATTGAGGGGACGGTGTGAAGTTGCTGCCTTGTGGGCCTGTCCCACTTACGCAACTTTTTAGGTGACTACAGACACGAATAGCTGGAGTAACTCAGCGGGACAGGCAGCATGTCTGGAGAGGTGACATTTCGGTTCGAGACCCTTCTTTAGACTGAAGTCTCTGAGTTTCAAAGGCTAGGTTTAGCAATGTTACAAGATTTTGAGATTTTAAAAATCAAGTCTGCAATTTATCCCATCAGATAAAGAATAAAAAGACGTTTAATTTAACACCTAATTCACTTTCATATCTTCAGTATTAAGAAAGTTATGACCATTTTCATACTCGGAAATTAGCATCTTGTTCCCCATTGCCTTTCAATTGACTTAACTCAAAAGCTGTGATCTAGAACAGTTAAAAGCCCATAACTTTCTTAAAAAATAAGAGAGCTCAATGAAATTTTCAGTTATTATATATTGAAGCATTCTGAAACAAATATGAAACAATCTTACTTGGATGAACTGAAATTAAAGCATATAATTAGTTAGTTATCTAATTGTAGCTAATTACAAAATTCAATGAGTATATCTGAACATCTATCCATTTCTTAAGAAAAGATAAACTTTTTTTTAATTGCCTAAGTGTCCAAATAACATTCACACAATAATCCACAATATAACATAATTTTTAAATCTCAATTTCATGAATTTCTGTGTCAAATGGAAGGAATTTAGTGTTTAATGCCTGTAAATTATTGGCCATTTAAATCAACTAGCAAGTGGGTTTTAGTGGAATGCGGTGGATTGGAACGTTGCGGTTTGCGATGAAGTCAGGAGTAAAAATACTGTTGGTTCATACATTTTTTTGGACCCCATTTCGCAACATGAAAATATGATTAAAGCCTCCATAAAAACCAACTTTTAATATAAAAATAAACTGTGTACCTTTTTTTCTCCCCTACGCAAAATCCTTCCCGTTGTCGGCGCTCACGGCTTTTGAAGGTGATTTTTAAATTACTCTAGTTAATAAATAATCTAGCATAATTTAAAAATACCTTCATTCATGAAATGTCGGAGCGATTTTTCTTCCGCAACGAAATCGCCCGACATGGATCGATTTTCCCTGTCTGTTGAAAAACGGCACTTTAAGCCCGCCCCCCTCTGAAAGGCGCCAAAGTCACGCACACGGGGAGCGGCAGAACTGCAGCGCTGCTCAAGGTAAGTTTTGTAACATACCTACTAGGTTGCAGAGACATAGCATCATACAATGCGGGCATTGACCCACGAGGGTCTCGACTCAAAACATTTTCCTTTCCTTCTCTCCAGAAATGCTGCCTGTCCCGCTGAGTTACTCCAGCTTTTTCGTGTCCATCTTCGGTTTAAACCAGCATCTGCAGTTCCTTCCTACATATTTAGTCGACGGTTGCTTTAAGAAGCAATAGACAGGCACATGGATAGGACAGGTTTGGAAGGATATGGGCCAAGCGTGGATGGACAGGTCTAGTGTAGACTAGACTAAGTGGGACCCGTAGGGTCCCTGTCACACAGGAGGCTTGGTCCCCCAACGCAACTTTCCACCACTCACCCATAGCCCCCAACTGCACAGGCGCAGCTCAATGCCCCTCATCCCGCGCACTCTCTCCCCCTCCATCACCTACCCTCTCCTCCTCCCCTCCGCATTCCCTCCCTCACCTCTCTCTCCCTCTCCTTTCCTCTACTCAGTCACTCCCTCCCTCCATAACTCCTCTCCCCTCCCTACCCCTCTCCTAGCCCTCTATCCCCCTCTCCCCACTCCTCACCCCCTACCCCCCCTACCTCCTCACCCCCCCCACTGCCCTCCTCTCACTCTGTTCTACTCTACTCTCACTCTGGGGGGCAGAAGCGGAAAAAGGTGACTAAAACTCGCTAACTTTGATGACATTCAACCGATCGGAACGAAACCTGCAGCACTCGCAACGCAGGAGAACGGTGAGTGAACTGGCGAAAAACCGTAGCGCTATCGCGAATCATTCTTGCGAAAACAGAATGACCGCCAAACCGGAAGGTAACAAGATCAGAATTTTAGACAATAGACAATAGACAATAGGTGCAGGAGGAGGCCATTCGGCCCTTCGAGCCAGCACCGCCATTCAATGTGATCATGGCTGATCATCCCCAATCAGTACCCCGTTCCTGCCTTCTCCCCATATCCCCTGCCTCCGCTATTTTTGAGAGCCCTATCTAGCTCTCTCTTGAAAGCATCCAGAGAACCGGCCTCCACTGCCCTCTGAGGCAGAGAATTCCACAGACTCACCACGCTCTGTGAGAAAAAGTGTTTCCTCGTCTCCGTTCTAAATGGCTTACTCCTTATTCTTAAACTGTGGCCCCTGGTTCTGGACTCCCCCAACATCAGGAACATGTTTCCTGCCTCAAGCGTGTCCAAGCCCTTAACAATCTTATATGTTTTAGTTACGTATAGATAGATAGATGGGACATGTTGGGCGGAGTGGGCAAGTTGGCCATAGGGTCAGATTCCATGCTGTATGACTCTATGAGTTGGAAATGCAAGTGGATGTTAAGCCACAAATGGAATTATGCATCCGGAGAGCAGTCATTTGCTGATGGTTGAATATAAAGTCCCAATTTAGCTCTCCCAAAATCGGATAATTACAAATGTCTATCGGCCCCACCAAGTCATGATTGCATAGACATCGTCCAAGTTGCCAAATACCAAGAGTCGGTAGGTACCGCAGTACCAATATCTCAATGCAATTACCCAGCATTGAGGGCTGTGGGCAAATTGAGTTCATTCTAAGTGGCGCAGCGGTAGAGTTGCTGCCTTACAGCACTAGAGACCCCGGGTTCGAGCCTGACGGCGGGTGCTATGTGCGTGTGTTTGTGGAGTTTGCACGTTCTCCCTGTGACCGCAGGGATTTTCTACGTGTCCTCCGGTTTCCTCCCACACTCCAAAGACGTGCAGGTGTGTAGGTTGTCAAAAACGCTGGAGAAACCCAGCGGGTGAGGCAGCATCTATGGAGATCAGGAATAGGCGACGTTTCGGGTCGAGACCCTTCTTCAGACTGATGACGGGGGGGGGGGGGGGGGGGGGAGGGGGCGGGTGTTGTGGGGGGTGGGCCCCCCCCCACATCACCTCCCAAAACGTTGCCTATTCCTTCGCTCCATAGATGCTGCCTCACCCGCTGAGTTTCTCCAGCATTTTTGTCTACCTTCGATTATTCCAGCATCTGCAGTTCTTTCTTAAACAGGTATTGGCTTGGTAAATTGTCCCAAATGTGTAGGATAGAACAAGTGTACGGGGTGATCATTCTTCGGCGCGGACACGATGGGCGGACGTTTCCACGTTGTATCTCTACACCAAACTAAACTGAGCTACTTAAATAAAAGAAAACACAAGAGTCACAAGGGGCTAGAGTGTTTATTACACACCCGGACCAGATCAATGAAATTCCTACTTGCCACAGATTTACAGGCACATTAAACACAACCTCTCAACAAATAAATATACAGCAAATTAAGAGCTATACTCAGTAGACATGACCATAATAGTCCAGGCCAACCTTATACAAGATAGACACAAAATGCTGGAGTAACTCAGCGGGACAGGCAACCTCTCTGGGGAGGAGGAATGGGTGACGTTTCGTGTCGAGACCCTTCTTCAGAACTTATACAATGTCCATAGCAGCTCAGTGCTGGCAAATCTATGTGCCCTGTGACTACATTTAGCTTTCAGGCGACAACTAGAAATGCAGCAAAAAAGAGGCAATTAGGGTGATCAGATCTGCAGAAGTTTGCAAACCAGTTACATCCCCATTCCTATCCAATATCCAAGCAGGAGGGCACAGTTGCGCAGCGGTAGAGCTGCTGCCTCACAGCGCCAGAGGCCCGGGTTCCATCCTGACTACGGGCGCTGTCTGGACGGAGTTTGTACGTTCTCCCTGTGACCCCGTGGGTTTTCTTCAGGTGCTCCGGTTTCCTCCCACACTCCCAAAGTTGTCCTGGTTTGTAGGTTAATTGGCTTCTGTAAATTGTAAACTGTCCCTAGTGCCTAGGATAGTGCTAGTGTACGGGGTGATCGCTGGTCGGCACGGACTCGGTGGGCCAAAGGCCTCGTTTCCATACTGTATCTCTAATCCTAGCAAAACTAAACTCAATGGGTCAGGCAGCATCTGTGGATGGTGTGACTTAAAAAAAAAAACGTTAAAAAAATCACTTTTCACTTTTGTGTGGTAAGAAACTGCAGATGCTGGTTTAAAACTAAGATAGACACAAAATGCTGGAGTAACTCAACGGGACAGGCCGCATCTCTGAAGAGGAGGAATGGGTGACGTTTCAGGTCAAGATCTACTTCTTCAGATTTGGAGGATATGGGAGGAGTCGAAGGGGAAGTTGTTAAGGACCATCCTTAAGGAGAATAAGGACCAGCTCTGCGAGGCGGAGGAGAGAATTGGTAGAGGAAAATTGGCTGGTTCTGCAGTCGAGAAAGAAGCGGTTAAGACGTTTCTGGTGAGGGATGGAGGTGTGGAGTGTAGTCGGAAGAAGGGTCTCGACCCGAAACGTTACCCATTCCTTCTCTCCAGAGATGCTGCCTGTCCCGCTGAGTTACTCCAGCACTTTGCGTCTATCGTCCTTTTCTTCTTTATCGATCGGTTCTATTGCCAATCACCTTCCGATGATGCTCCCTCATTATTGATCCTTAAGCATCAGCTGATAGCAATGTGTTTTCATTGCTAGTGATTGCATTTGCAGCTTGTTCTTGCACTGTTATCCATCATGAATTCCAGCGCCAGCAGACAGGCATTAATACTCTCAATAGTGGGAAGCAAAAATAACTAACATCACTGCCTTGATTTCTCCACAAAACAGCTGCAGATGATTTTCAACAATCAGAGCTATAACATTGACACTTAAGGTCAAACGTCTCCGATTTCAGGCTAGGAATTTCCAACGTTAAATGAGCAGGATCTTTCCCTCAATGCCGCTGTCTCCAGCTCTTTATTTTCGTTCAGTTTAATTTAGAGATACAGCGCGTAAACAGGCCCTTCGGCCCACCGAGTCCGCACCGACCACGATCCCCGCACATTAACATTACCCGATACACACTAGGGGACAACTTACATTGATGCCAAGCCAATGAACCTACAGACCTGTACGCCTTTGGAGTGTGGGAGTAAAACCGAAGATCTCGGAGAAAACCCGCGCAGGTCCCGGGGAGAACGTGCAAACTCCGCGCTGGCAGCACCCGTAGCCGGGATCGAACCTGGGTCTCTGGCGCTGCGAGGCAGCAACTCTACCGCTGCGCCACCGTGCCACCCTTTGAACAGTCAATAATGAGAGACCATAAATGGAAGGTGATTTCCCTGAAGTTTAAGCCTGAAGACATCAGTTAATATTACTGAATGTCTGAAGTACATGGCAAATAGCATTAATTCAGACACAGTATTTATTACCTGATGACCTCAGACTTGAGACTTGAGCAGAACCAGCATTACATTAAATGTCCTACCCTTTGCCCTGTATCCGTCCACTGAGGACGTCTGGATTGCACTCATGTGGAGTCTTTCCCTTTGACTGAAAAAAGTAATTTTTCTACAGTTAAGGGCTTGTCCCACTTACGCAACTTTTTTGGCGACTGCCGGCACCCGTCATAGGTCGTTACAGGTCGCCGAAAATCTTCAACATGTTGAAAACCCAGCGGCAACCAGAACAAGGTACGACACTTTGGGCGACTACTCGCGACCATTCAGGCGTCACCCCGCGACATGTCGCCAGTATGGGTGCGAGTAGTCTCCTAGTCACCAAAAGAGTCGTAGCGGCTTTCTGGTCACCGCTAAATTTTCAACATGTTGAAAATTTTCGGCGACCTATGACGGGTGCCGGCAATCGTAGAAAAAAAATTTCTTAAGTGGGACAGGCCCCTTATACACTGGATATACCCAAAGTAAGTAAGTAAGTAAGTACGTTTATTGGCCAAGTATTCACATACAAGGAATTTGCCTTGGTGCTCCGCCCACAAGTAACAACATGACATACAGTGACAGTTACGAATGACTCAGAAAACACTAAACATTAATAATAATAAAACATTAATGATAAAACACCATTGATCAAGCATGTGAACCAACAAAATACCAGATCAAAGGGAGGCTACAGATTTTTGGCTGTTGAGTAGAGCAACTACTCGTGGATAAAAACTGTTTTTATGTCTGGCTGTGGCAGCTTTGACAGTCCGGAGTCGCCTTCCAGAGGGAAGTGATTCAAAGAGTTTGTGGCCAGGGTGAGAGGGGTCAGAGATGATCTTGCCCGCTCGCTTCCTGGCCCTTGCAGTGTACAGTTCATCAATGGAGGGAAGGTTGCAGCCAATAACCTTCTCTGCTGATCGGACGATTCGCTGCAGCCTCCAGGTGTCGTGCTTGGTGGCTGAGCCAAACCAGACCACGATGGAGAAGGTGAGAACAGACTCTACGATGGCCGTGTAGAATTGGACCATCATTGCAAAGTAGCAGCAAATTGGTGATTATCTAATAATGGTTTTTATAGCTTGTACTGATTATAAGTATCTTGGGTTATGGAAGAAGACTCTGCCAGTGC
Organism: Raja brachyura; assembly: GCA_963514005.1. The sequence continues at coordinate 30,480,619 of OY740806.1, read as the reverse complement.
TGTCATTAAGCAAAACAATGGGCATTTACAGAGGACGGACAAACTAATTCCATAAAGATTAAATGAAATCTTTTGAAACAGGCAAATTCATTGGGAACAATTCGCCTGCATCTGTCTGCGCTGCAAAGCCCCCTGCCGTTCACTGTGAGGGTCCTGCCCTGGTTTGACTTTCCAAAATGCAACACCTCACCTTATCTGCATTAAATTCTGTTCCCCATTCCTCAGCCCACTCGCCCGGCTGATCAAGAGACTGCTGGAGTCTTTGATAACCATCTTAGCCATCGACAATACCACCCACTTTAGTGCCATCTGCAAATCTACAGCAAGAGGCCAAACGCAGACTGGGCGATCGTTTCGCAGAACACCTTCTCTCACCTAAACCTCTCCCGGTTGCTGGACACTTTAATTCTCCTTCCCATTCCTACACAGACCTTTCTGTCCTAGGCCTCCTCCATTGTCAGAGTGAGGCTAAACGCAAATTGGAGGAACAACATCTCATATTTCACTTGGGCAGCTTACAGCCCAGTGGTATGAATATTGATTTTTCTCACTTTAGGTAGCCCCGGCATTCCCTCTCTCTCTATCCCTCCCCCACCCAAGTCGCACTAGCTTCTCATTTTCACACAACAAACAGCTTACAATGGCCTGTTTACTTTATCATCGATACTTTTTTGCATATCTTTCATTCATTGTTCTTTATCTCTCCACATCACCGTCTATATCTCTCGTTTCCCTGATCCCTAACCAGTCCAAAGAAAGGTCTCGACCCGAAATGTCGCCCATTTCCTTCTCTCCAGAGATCCTGCCTGTCCCGCTGAGTTACTCCAGCTTTTTGCGTCTATCTTGTCTTTCTGCAGTTCCTTCTTACGCAAATCTACCAATCCTGCCTTCTACATTCTCATCTAAATCATTGATTTAGAATGAACCACAAACCTCGATGGGCCCAGCACCAATCCCTGAGGCAAAACACTAGTCTCAGGCGTCCAGACATGGAGCTATACACCGCAAAAAACAGGCCCTTCGGCCCACCTTGTCCATGCCGACCAAGTTGAACTACTCGGCTAGTCCCATTTGCCTGCATTTGGCTCATAGCCCTCTAAACCGCTCCCATCCATAAAATCTATCCCAATGTCTTCAAAAAGTTGTTACGTGTGTTTTGAAAAATAGGATTTTATTTCCTTATTTGTTTGGAAACTCGCTCTATGCAAAACCACGCAAAAAAACAAATAGGCACCACTTCCATACCCTTAGAAGACTTGCTATGTGAAAACATTCCACGTTATATTTAAACCTTGCTGAGCTGGTACAGTGTCATTTCTCCAGTAAATACCACAAGCATTCCTCCTTTCCCTTCTTCCCACAAAATTACCAATTTCCAGATGAAACCCCAGCGATAATATTCTAAATTTATCAACTGTAAAACCACGAGAACATTGGCTCCCTCAAGATCTGCTGCACAGAATCTTCACCACTCAGCTCGCTAAATCATCTTTTGAACCAGACTTGAAACAAATAATCCAAAACCTGACATTTAATTCAAAAACCTGTTTTCCAAGATGACTTTGCATAAAAAACACATAACCTCGCTATCCCAACTATCTGATCTACTGAGCAGATTATGAGCTAACTGTCAATGGAAAGAATGAAGAATCCAGAGATTTCAAAATATGAACTCATTGATCTCATGGCGTTGAAATTGTTCTACGTTTTTCATTCCAAAACCTCTTCTATTTGAAACAAACCCATACCTGTGTGAACAGGACAGTTTCGGAAGGAAATGGGCCGCAGGAAGGCAAATGGGACGAGCTCAGATTGCCAACAGCATGGGGGGCACAGTGGCGCAGCGGTAGAGTTGCTGCCTTACAGCGCCAGATGCCCGCCAGGGTTCGATCCTGACTGCAGGTGCTGTCTGCACGGAGTTTGTACATTCTCCCTGCGACCTGTGTGGGTTTTCTCCGAGATCTTCGGTTTCCTCCCACACTCCAAAGCCATACAGATTTGTAGGTTCATTGGCTTGGTATAAGGATAAATTGCCCCTGGTGTGTGTGTGGGATGGTGTTAGTGTGCGGGGATCGCTGGTTGGCTCGGACTCGGTGGGCGCTGTATCTCTAAACTAACCTAAACTAGACTAAAAACATGTTGCCTACATTGTGTTATGAATTGTAAGTGTCTTGCTATGGATCCTCCAGATTTATTGCAAACGGTGTGGAACTCATCGAAGAAAGGCATTGATTTTCGTTGTCTGTAATTGGATAATTATCCTTTAGTATCTCTAATCATTTGCATTGAGATTAATGTCAAATTGCTTGCGCCTCTTGCTCAGTCAATGTTTGTGTCCACCAGCTCCATATTATTCCTTTCCTAAAGGGCCTGTCCCACGTAGGCGATTGTTTTTGGCGACGGCCTATTTTCCACATGGTCGCTGGGTGACGCGTGTATTGTCGTGAGTTGTCTCCTCGAGGGTCGTAACTTTTTTCTTGTCGCCGCTGGATTTTGAAATGTTCAGTGGGCTTGACGTTGCCTGTCTTCTCCTGACATGGCTGCTGTCGTAGGTTGTCGCCGGTATGATACAAGGTGACGTTGGTTGTCACCAGGCTCCGACTTCGGTGAATTCCATCTACCTACGTCAACCGATGAATGAATTGTCTTCAGTTGTCTTCAGTTGTCGCCGACAGGGTCGTTGCCTGTCGTGGATGGACGTAGGTTGACTTCAGTTGGCGTAGGCTATCGCCTGTGTGGTGGTAGGTTGGCGTAGGTGTGGTTGTAGGTGCACGTCCTAAGTCACAACGATAGGATCGCCGGTTGTCGGTACCTTGCCCTCGCTTGACGTCGACTAGGTGGTAGGTTGTCGTCGACATTGTCGTGGGGGTGGGGGGGTGGGGGTCCAGTCGCCAGTTTTTCGGTGACCTGCTACGTCTGTGACAGTCGCCCGGCTGTCGCTGAAAAAAATCGCCCAAGTGGGACCGGCCCTTTTTATCACTGATGGTTAATTCAGTTTACATGACCACGATCGTGCATCAAACTGCCCGTTTCACCTTGGTAGTTTGCGATATCAGTCTTCAGTAGGAAAACATTCTGATCATAAATGTCACGTTTGTCACATTCATAATCGTGATATATTCTCCCTACTCCTGGTCATTATGCATTTCCTATCTGCAGTCACAAACGGCCCAGCTCTAATTATAGCCTAATGTTCTCTTCTCCTGGGTTCCTTATCTGCAGGAATGCTTTCAATCCTGTAAAATCATTTTAAAGGAGATTTTCTGGGACAGTTGCTCCGTCTTATTCTGAAAGCAATGCAGGCTGTCCTCATATTTCACACCTGAGCATTATGGTAACTTATCCCCATGATTCCCCACCCCCCCTCCCACCAAGGCTTAAGCATATTTCATCCCTCAAAGCCCAAACAAGGCCTGACTGTGATTTGTATGACAGAAACATTACACTCACTAAGGTGCCTCATGGGAAGACCAAAAGTCTATTTCACAAAATAGAACTGCAGGTGCTGGTTTATAGCAAAAATATATATTGTTTTAAATATTCTTTAAGTGCAAGGTAGCAGGTTGGGAAGATCTAACAACTTGGACTCCCTTATTCTGTGCATTATTACGCTCATAGATACCATCCCTACTTCCTGCACTGTAAAAATACCCCATTGACGAGCCATCGAGCTCAACAGCACGCAACAGCCATGATTGAATGGCAGAGTGGATTTGATGGGCCGAATGGCCTAACTCTGCTCCCAGAACTTATCCTTCATTGGCACGGTTCTTCCATCGCTCCATATATCACCACAATCTCTGTAAAAAAGCAGCCGGCATCGTCAGGGACTCACGCCACCATGACCACACAGGCAGTACATTTTGCTCCTGCCATAGTGAAGAAGAGAGAGGAGACTGAAGAGAGAGGAGACTGAAGACTGGAGTTGAGTTGAATTTGCTTTATTGTCACATGTACCGAGGTACAGTGAGAAGGTTTTGTTGCGCGCTAACCAGTCAGGGGAAGGACAATGCGTGATTACAATCGAGCCGTCCACAGTGTACAGGTACAGGATTAAGGGAATAACATGAATAGCGTTTAGTGCAAGATAAAGTGCAGTAAAGCCCGATCAAAGGTAGTCCGAGGGTCTCCAAAGAGCTGGATAGTTGCTCAGGACCACTCCCTAGTTGTTAGTAGGATGGCTCAGCTGGGAATAAACTGTCCTTGAATCTGGAGGCGTGCGTGTTCACACTTCAACCCGATGGGAGAGGGGGAGAAGAGGGAGTGACCGGGATGGGACTCGGCCTTGGTTATGCCATCAGGCTATTAAGCACTACAACCTCCAACTAAGCTCCGCACTACATAGACTTGGGGGATAGACACACAAATGCTGGAGTCACTCAGCGGGACAGGCAGCATCTCTGGAGAGAAGGAATGGGTGACGTTTCGGTTCGAGACCAATTGTTTTTGTATTTTTTCACCATTATTATTTGTTTGTTTTTTACATGTGTGTATGTAAGTATTTCTGTAAGTGAAGGGCCTGTCCTACCAGCATGCGCCTGCATGCGGCAAGCGCGACCAAACCGGCAGCGAGGGCCGCGCGGAGGTCGGGTGAGTGGCGCAACGCGGCGCAAAGTGAGGCAAACTTGGAGTGAAGTCTTAAGGTAAGTTCGGCAGGACAGAGAGGGGCACACAGAGAGGGGCACAGAGGCACACACACAGAGGGCCACGGAGCCACACACAGAGAGGGTCACGGAGGCACCTACAGATAGGTTCACGGAGGCACGATGTCGAGGCGGTGCGTAATGCGTCGAGGCGACTGCGAGCCGACAAGCCGTTGCCGCGCGGAATTTTTGAACATAGTCAGTTTTTCGGAGCCCCGCGTTATGTCGGGACGAACTGCGCACAATTCCGCACGGCTCCGGCAATCGAAGTGGGACCGGCCCCGTGACGCTGGACGGCTCAAACGACCACGTTAGGTCACGCTCATCGCATGGAGTTGCATGCTGGTGGGACAGGCCCTTAAGAATGTTATTGTTCAGTTAGGGACAAGCGACAACAAAACACTCTTGACTCTTGACATATGAACATAAGTTGTTCTGTCGCCACAGAGTACTGACTTTGATTCCACTGCTCCATCTTCTCCTCAAAATAATGCAGACTGCCCTCATATTTCACACCTTCGCATGAAAATAACTTCGCAACTTAAAAATCACAACGCGTTAGCGGTATCCAAAGTGAGAGGGATATTTTTCCAGACATGAACCATGTTAATTGTGAAACATTGGTGAAAATTGCTTCAAAGCATTTATCAAACGCTTTGCACTGGTTCTGCTTAACCCGGGGAGACACTATGAATTACTCTATGACTAACACCTACTTCCCACGAGACCACGTCCTCATTATCTGGTGTCAGCCGCGTCACATTGGGCGGCATGGTGGCGCCAGAGACCCAGGTTTGATCCTGACTACGGGAGTTGTCAGTACGGAGTTTGTACGTTCTCCCCGTGACCTGCGTGGGTTTTCCCCGGGTGCTCCGGTTTCCTGCCACACTCCAAAGACGTGCAGGTTTGTAGGTTAAGTGGCTTTGGTAAAATTGTAAATTGTTCCTGATGTGAGTAGGATAGTGCTAGTGTGCGGGGATCGCTGGTCGGCGTGGGCTTAAGGGCCTGTTTCTGCGCCGTATCTCTAAACGGAGCGAAACTGGACATTGACGTTCCTTCACCAGAGTTCTAGGTCCTTGCTCACCAGAAGCCAATGGGATGCAATCAACAGCGCACGCTCAGGGTAGAATTACATTGAAACACAAACTAAGGCAAATCTTTCCCAACGGACCAGCAAGTTGAAACATCTTGAATTAGAACATAGAACATAGAACAGTACAGCACAGATGCAGGCCATTCGGCCCACAATGGCTGAGCCGAGCATGATGCCAAGACCTAGGTTTACAAGGTTAATTCCCGGGATGGCGGGACTGTCACATGCTGAAAGAATGGAGCAGCTGGGCTTGTACACTCTGGAGTTTAGAAGGATGAGAGGGGATCTCATTGAAACATATAAGATTGTTAAGGGCTTGGACACGCTAGAGGCAGGAAACATGTTCCCGATGTTGGGGGAGTCCAGAGTCAGGGGCACACACAGTTTAAGAATAAGGAGTAAGCCATTTAAAACGGAGATGAGGAAAACCTTTTTCTCACATAGAGTGGTGAGTCTGTGGAATTTCATTTCGGAGTCACGTGAGTGACTTCGTGAAGAGCCCGCCGGCACGCATGCGTGACATATCGTCGCAACGCATTGCTGCCGACAGCTGGCGGTGGGGTGCGCTCCCCGCCAGCCCTTCATAAGGGACCGCTTAGGTAAGTGAAACTAACCTTAAGTTGGTTGGCCCTTGCTGTCTGTTTGTCTTTCAGTAAGGGCGTGGATTGGAGTTTCGTCAGTATGTCTGGTCGAAGTCGTCGACCAACCGGCCCGGCGCACTCATCATCGTTTACACCTGGGGCCGGGAGAAAGGCGGGGAGACCGATGCCTCCTGCTTCCGCAGGTCGGGACCCGCTGACTCGCCACAGATCCGAGGAGGAGATCGTGGAGGACGACAACGGGGTGCCACTCGAACAGGTGGACCCTGCCACATTCAGGTCGCCAGCGGCGACCACGGGGAAGGGGTCTCGTGCGGCTGCACGGCCCCCCTCCGCTAGCCCTTCGAAGAAGGGCAGGGGAGGAGCCCGTAAGCCTAACCCGGTACGGGCTAAGGCTTCACCTGCCGCCGAGTTGCGGTCTGGTGCAACGGCGGGACCTGGGTCTGTGAGGTCTGCTACCCAACTCCCAAACCCCGCCGCCAGGACGGGGGGCTTGGGTACGGTCCCGCCTCGGTCGCCGAGTCCCCCATGGATGGGAGGACGAGACCATGCGTCGGCATCGTCCACGATGTGGACAGCCGGCAAGCCCGCGCGGGCGTCGGGTCTCCATGCTTCTGCTGCAGCCGACCCCCAGCCGTCAGGGCCCTTTGTGGCAACGGCTTCCGCTCTCGCCAAACGGAGGCGGTTGAACACCTCTCCCGCGCGGGAAGCACGCGGTTTCGCTTCGGCAGCCGGCAGCGACAACTACCGGCACCGAGATCACCTCGACGAGGTCGGGCCGATGACAGGAGCCCCGGCAAATTTTCTGAGCCGGAGGACTCCGACCACTCGAGTGTTCAGGGTGGTGGGCGTATTGACCGTATGGAGCGGCTGCTGGAGCTTCTGCTGCATAATCAACAGCAGCAAGCGTCCACCAACATCGACAGGCACAGGGCCGTCTCACCAGCCTCCATCGTCAGCGAACTACCGGAGGAAGAAGGATTTGTTGACCCTACACCAGCTCTATCGGAGCCACCGACAGAAGATCTACTGGATGTAGCGGCAAAATTCGCTGCCCCGGTCACAACTGGGCTTCCGCTTCACCCCAAGCTGGCGGCCACGGTGGACTTCCTTACGAACCACCAGCTCCAGGAGGAAGTCCTCTCGCAGGCTATTCATCGCCACAAACCTCCCTCCAACTGCAATGCCCTTAATGTGCCTGTGGTCAATACGCCCATATGGGGCAACATCGGCGTGGCAATCCGCCATCAGGAGCTGAAGCTCCAGCGGATTTTAAAACTCCTCACGGCCGGTATTACCGCCTTTGCGCGGTCGGTCGATGGTGGTGATCTCTCGTTGGACCAGGAGGATGCTTTGGCACTTTTGTGTGCCACTCAACACGAAATCAATGCCTTCCGAAAAAACAGCATCCGTCCATCCATCAACTCTAAGTTCGCTGGGTTGTGTAAACCACCACCGCCACCGCCGCCCCAACAACTCTTCGGAGAGGACCTTCCGAAGAGAGTCAAAGAGCTTGACGAGGTAGCCAAGACGGTGGGACTCATGCGGTCTCAGATCGCCCCCAGACCGTCGGTGCCAAAAGCTCCACCTGCTCGACCGCGAGGCTCGGCCGCTTCAGCAGCCAGACCATATGCTGCGACACAACACCGATATCAACAGGGCCAGCAGCAGCGGTCTTTTTTGGGGTCAGGTCCACAACGACCCCAGTGGAAAATGAAGCCACCCCACCATCAACCCAACCCAGCACCTCCGCGGCCAACCAAACATGTCAAGGACCGCCGGTGACCATGGAGGTAAGGCGGTCTGGTTTTCTTTTTCCTGTTCCTTTAACATCACATGTTGGAGGGCGACTCCGGTTCTTTTCTGAGGCATGGGAGACTGTTACTTCAGATGAGTTTATTTTGCAGAATATTCGGGGTCATACTATTGAATTTATTCACGGGGACATTCCTCCATCCCAGCATATGCCTAAACGGAAGTTTACGCTGTCTGCCGTTGAGCAGGCAGCAGGCACAGCTGAAATTTTTCGTTTGGAACAAAAAGGCGTGATAGAGAAAACTATGCACGAACCTATTGAATTTGTCTCCAATATCTTTACTAGACCAAAAAAGGATGGAGGTTGTCGAGTGATTATTGACTTGACCCAGCTGAATACTTTTGTAACATACACCCATTTTAAAATGGACACTTTTGAGACAGCCAAATCACTGATTTCGCATGGTTGCTTTATGGCATGTATTGATTTAAAAGATGCATACTATTCAGTATCCATTCGGAAACATCACCGGAAGTTTCTGAAATTTGTTTGGATGGATCAGCTCTGGCAATACAGGGTTTTGCCAAATGGGCTTACAACCGCCCCTAGGCTGTTTACTAAATTGCTCAAGCCTATTATGGCCCAATTAAGAAAACAACAACATATTGTAATGGCCTATTTGGATGATATCCTGATTATTGGCAAAACCCTGGAGGCAGCTGAGAGGGCAGTTTCGGCCACTGTCACGATATTTCAGCGGCTGGGGTTTATTGTCCATCCAGACAAGTCCAAGTTCTACCCGTCCCAGGTTATGGATTATCTGGGCTTCACGGTGGATTCCAATTGGATGAGGGCCACCATACCAACTAACAAGGTTGAGGATGTCACCCAAGCATGTCAGGATCTTGCATTCGCCAGTATACCATCTATCCAGCAAACAGCTAAGGTGATTGGCAAAATCGTAGCATTGTTTCCGGCAGCCCAATTCGGGCCTTTGCATTATCAAAATTTGCAACGAGCCAAGATTGCCGCGTTAAAAAAGAACGCTGGTCATTTCGACAGACCAATGCGGCTGCCTCCTAATGCTGAGATTGAGCTACAATGGTGGGTGTCCAATATTGGCAGGTCCTTCAAACCCATTATTGTGCCCAATCCGGTGGTATATTTGCAAACTGACGCAAGCTCCCAAGGCTGGAGAGCTACGGACAGCTGTTCTAGTTGTGGGGGTAGGTGGGACACCCCTGAAGCTAGCATGTTGCTATCGCAAGGGATAAACTATTTGGAGCTGCTTGCAGCATTTCACGGACTTCGGGCTTATTGTTCCAATCTCGGTGGAGCTCATGTCCGTATCCAAATAGATAACACCACGGCGGTGGCATATTTAAACCATATGGGCGGTACCAGGTCAGTCTCATGTGACAAATTGGCTAATACCATTTGGCTCTGGTGTATTGATCGGGATATTTGGATTTCAGCCACCTATTTGCCAGGTAGGCTTAATACTGTGGCAGACACCAGGTCACGCAAATTTAACGATAATATTGAGTGGATGTTGCATCCTCAAATATTTGCCAAAATTACAGCCAAATTTGGTCAACCGGATATTGACCTCTTTGCGTCACGGTTGAACCATCAGGTACCAACATACGTTTCATGGGAACCAGATCCTGGGGCATTAGCGATGGATGCATTCTCGCTAGACTGGGGGAGTTGGTTTTTCTACGCATTCCCCCCGTTTTGCCTCATCAGTCGGGTATTACAAAAAATCAAGATGGATGCCGCTCGGGGCATTCTTATCATACCCGACTGGCCCACACAGCCTTGGTATCCGGTGGTCTTTGACATGATTAGTCAACCCTGGGTCCCTTTAGAGGGTTGCCCGCAATTGGTTTCTCACCCTGTCTCAGGGGAGTCACACCCCTGCCATGCCTATTTAAATTTACTGGCTTGCAGGTTCTGACCAGGCCATGGTTGCAGTATGGCCTCTCCACCCGAACCATGAACACCATTGGGGCATCATGTCGAGAGTCAACCAGGCGAAGATACCTCTCCCACATCGCCAAGTGGGAAGCCTACTGCAGCCGCTCTCGCATCGCCTATGATGATGTCTCCATAGCCGACGTCCTGGAATTCCTCGCGGGGTTGCACCACGATGAACACTTAAGTTACAGTGCCATCAACAGCGCCAGGAGTGCGCTGTCATTCTACCTCAACATCGAGGTAGGTTCAAACAGGCTAGTGTCCAGACTAATGTGGGGAATATTCAATTTGAATCCGCCTACACCACGCTATCACATCACCTGGGATGTCAGGGATGTACTTACCCTGCTCAGGACGTGGTCACCCATGGAAGGGTTACAGCTGGACAAACTCGCCATGAAACTGGTGATGTTACTAGCGCTGACTTCAGCACAGCGGGTTCAGACGCTCCACAAACTCTGTATTGATAGGATGACGTCTACCCCTGGAGAAGTAGTCTTTTTCATTGATGAGCTACTTAAGCAGCATAGACCTGGGTGCACAGGGCTGCAGCTGACGTTCCCGGCATACCCCGCAGATGCTCGGCTATGTTTAGCCACTCATATCCGTTACTACGTCAAGGTGACGAGGAGCATCAGAGGAATGGAGCAATACCTGCTTGTCACTCATAAAAGACCTCACCATCGAGTGACAGTCCAGACGATATCCAGGTGGCTCCGGATCGTCTTGGGTAAGTCAGGTATTTACACTAATGTGTTCAAGTCGCACTCCACCAGGGCTGCATCGACGTCGGCGGCGAGGGTCATGGAGGTGCCCATGGACCATATTCTCACCACAGCAGGATGGGCGAACGAAGCTGTGTTCCAGCGGTTCTATAATAAGCCTGTTGCTGCTCCCCTACAGTTCGCGGAGGCTGTGCTGAACGCCGGGCAAGAACGTGGGGATGTCCCCGAATAAGGGGATTTTGCTGTGTTATTAATAAATATTCTTTGTGTTTCAGTATAACCTGGTTTCATCAACTTGTTTACTCCCATCCATCCTTGCTAGTGGTGTGTCAGCATGGACGTGGTCCAGGGCGTGTAATCACAGAAGCTTTGAAGTCTTCACGAAGTCACTCACGTGACTCCGAAATGAAATATTAAGATTGAACGAGAATTTACCAGTTCGAAGGTTGATCTTTATTTCATGAGGAGTTGCGGTGAGGGATTTCGTGCCCTCCGCTCCCAACCCTCGATCATACTCAACTGGTAATTAGAGTCTCTTTAATCTTACTATGCCAAATCATTTCTGTTGTTGTTTCTGTGATTCCACACCGCTACTTTGAAGAATGTCGCGCATGCGTGCCGGCGGGCTCTTCACGAAATCCCTCACCGCAACTCCTCATGAAATAAAGATCAACATTCGAACTGGTAAGTTCTCGTTCAATCTTACTATTATTTGCCTCAGAGGGTGGTGGAGGCAGGTTCTCTGGATGATTTCAAGAGAGAGCTAGTTAGAAACATAGAAACATAGAACATAGGTGCAGGAGTAGGCCATTCGGCCCTTCGAGCCTGCACCGCCATTCAACATGATCATGGCTGATCATCCAACTCAGTATCCTGTACCTGCCTTCTCCCCATATCCCCTGACCCCTTTAGACACAAGGGCCACATCTAACTCCCTCTTAAATATAGCCAACGAACTGGCCTCAACTACCTTCTGTGGCAGAGAATTCCACAGATTCAGCACTCTCTGTGTGAAAACTGATTTTCTCATCTCGGTCCTAAAAGACTTCCTCCTTATCCTTAAACTGTGACCCCTAGTTCTGGACTTCCCCAACATCGGGAACAATCTTCCTGCATCTAGCCTGTCCAACCCCTTAAGACAGGGCTCTTAAAAATAGCGGAGTCAGGGGATATGGGGAGAAGGCAGGAGTGGGGTACTGATTGGGGATGATCATCCATGATCACATTGAATGGCGGTGCTGGCTCGAAGGGCCAAATGGCCTACTCCTGCACCTATTTTCTATTGTCTAAGACCAACTCATCTGCCTACACAAAATCAATGATCCCTCCATTCCCTGCATATCCACGTGCCTATCCAAAAGACCCTTAAATAACCCTATCATATCATAAACACTATGCCTCACCCACCACCCCTGGTAGCATGTTCCAGGCACCCACCACCCTCTGTATAAAGATGCCCTACATGTACCTTTTAAACTGTGCCCCTCTCACCTTAAAGCTATGCCATCTAGTTTTTGATTTTTCCATCCCAGGATAAATAATCTAACTGAACACCCTATCTGTGACTCTCTTTATACACTGGTCAGGTCTGCCCATATTTCAGAAAACTGCAGATTTGTTTTTTTTTTAAATGTAGATAGACAGCGTGGAAACAGGACTTCCTGCCCACCGAGTCCATGCCCACAACATTCACCGCTCACTGGTTTTATCCCACACTCGAACGGCAATATACTAAAACCCGCACGTCTTTGGAGTGTGGGAGGAAACCGGAGAAAACACACGCGGTCACGGGGAGAACGTACAAACTCCGCACAGACAGCGTCCCGTATTCAGGAGACGGGGGGGGGGGTGATAAAGGGCCAGTTCCTGGGGGCACCGCCACTCCAGCTAGGGTCCGTAGGGGCAGGAGCGACTCTGCTGTCAGTGACCGGAGGGCTGGTGACGGGATCCGGGGAGTGGGAAGGGCTGAAGATGCGCTGGTTGGGTTGCTCCTAGACCTGGCCAAGTTGGCCGCCCGCCAGTCACGGTGCCAGGCGGAAGAAGGCTTTGCCCCAGCCAGACGCTTACCCCTGACGTCCGTGCCCGGATGGTGTTAGAGAGGTATGGTAGTTATTTAGTAAAGGGCCTGTCCTACAAGCATGCAACTCTATGCGATTAGCGCGACCTAACGTGGTTGCTTGAGCCATCCGGCGTCGCGGGGCCGGTCCCACTTCGATCGCCGGAGCCGTGCGGAATTGTGCGGAGTTCGTCCCGACATCGTGTGGGCCTCAGAAAAACTGACTATGTCCAAAAATTCCGCGCGGCAACGGCTTGTCGGCTCGCAGTCGCCTCGACGCATTACGCACCGCCCCGACATCGTGCCTCCGTGAACCTCTATGTGTGTGGCTCCGTGGCCCTCTGTGTGTGTGGCTCCGTGGCCCTCTGTGTGTGTGTGCCTCTGTGCCCCTGTCTGTGTGCCCCTCTCTGTCCTGGCGAACTTACCTTAGACTTCGCTCCAAGTTCGCCTCGCTTTGCGCCACGTTGCGTCACTCACCCGACCTCCGCGCGGCCTTCGCTGCCAGTTTGGTCGCGCTTGCCGCATGCAGGCGCATGCCGGTGGGAACGGCCCTGTACAGGGGATCACCCGACCTCTGCGCGGCCCCCGCTTCTAGTTTGATCGCGTTCATCGCATAGAGTTGCATGCTTGTTGGACAGGCCCTTTAGGATTGTAACACAGTAGATGCAGTGTCAGGATAAGTTGGTGATTTTCGTACTATGGTGTCCGATGTGTCACCACGGTTTTGTTTTTGTATCGTGATCGTAATTAAATAAGTTATTTTTGATTAAAAGCAAAAAAGGCCCCGTTCCTGCGCTGTATAACTCTGTGGCTCGGTACACCCGAGCATGATAAGCATTCCTGCAGCCACACAAATTAATGTCATCTGTGCCTCAGACTAAATATAGACAAGTAAAATACCAGTGACGATGCTTGGGAAAGCAATGTGCCTCAGGGTGGAACACCCACAGTTGTCGACCATTATGTTTAAGAAAGAACTGCAGATGCTGGAAAAATCAAAGGTAGGCAAAAACGCTGTGGAAACTCAGCGGGTGAGACAGCATCTAGATGCGGCCTCATCCGCTGAGTTTCTCCAGAATTATTGTCTACCCACAGTCGTTAAGTGTTCACTGTTGGGCTTCTTGTCGATGCTTTTGGTGTGTTCCTGACTGCATGGAAATAGTTTAATATCTTCCAATGCTTCAGAGAGAGTAATGAGGGGATGCCTGGGGGGTGAGAGAGATGCTGCCCGTCCCGCTGAGTTATTCCAGCTTTTTGTGTCTTTCTTCAGTTTAGGCAATAGACAATAGGTGCAGGAGGAGGCCATTCGGCCCTTGGAGCCAGCATCGCCATTCAATGTGATCATGGCTGATCATCCCCAATCAGTACCCCGTTCCTGCCTTCTCCCCATATCCCCTGACTCCGCTATCTTTAAGAGCCCTATCTAGCTCTCTCTTGAAAGCATCCAGAGAACCGGCCTCCACTGCCCTCTGAGGCAGAGAATTCAACCAATTTAAACATCATCTGCAGTTCCTTCTTACACAATAAGATAGATAAGTTTAGTTTAGTTTAGTGTATTATTGTCACGTATACCTGTTCTCCGGGGATTGTCACCTTGTCGTGGTGGAGAAGCTTGTGCGGACCTGAGATCCTGAGAGCAATGCCGTCTGGAGCGATGCTCCTGGTAGGGCCACCCATGGCGGTATGGTCGAGGGGGAGGTCTCTGACAAAGAGCAATCCAACCAAGACCTCAACGGTGGAACAGGCGGAGGACGATGGCTGACATTAGTGGAGCGTCACAACGGCTGGGAAGGCGGATGAAGGCTGCAGCAGAAAAGGCTCCTTGCCACTGGATCCTGACCCAGATCTGTCAAGGTCCGTGCGGTGGCTGTCTGTGCACCAGTCTCCCCACGTTAAAGAAAGCCCAGGCGTCCTCTATATAGGGAATAGCACCCTGGAGACACCCATGGTCAGCCATGACAAATGTGTGAAAAATCAACATCTGCAGTTCTACATTTCTACATTAAGTGAACTTTAGTTCAATTTAGTTTAGTTTACTTTATTGTTGTCATGTGTACCAAGGTACAGTGAAGAGCGTTGTTGTTGTGTGCTATCCATAATTCACAGCGTATAGATACAGGATGAAGGGAATAACATTTAGTGCAAGACTAGACTAAGTGGGACCCGTTGGGTCCCAGTCTCACGGTCCGCCAACGCAACCCATTCCAAAACACAATAATCCACCACTCACCCATAGCCCATAACTGCGCAGGCACAGTTCATTTCCCCACATCCCCGAGCACACCCTCCCCCTCTTCATGTGTGGGAGGGGAGGAGGGGATGGAAGTGGGGTGTGCGGCGTGGGGGTGTGGGTTGGGAGGGGAGGAGGGGTGTGTGTGGACGGGGAGGTGTAGGGGGGGGAAGAGGGTGGTGTGGGGGGAGGAGGGGCTGTGGGGAAGGGGGGTGTGGGGCGGGATGGAGGTGTGTATGTAGGTATGTTATAAAACTTACCTTCAGCGGCGCTGCAGTTATGCCACTGGCCTTGTGCGCGACTTTGACACCTTTGAGGGTGGGGATTAAAATGCCGTTTTCTCGTGCTTATCGGAGGGCGGCTTTTCTCGGGCGGCTAAGCCGCTGAAGAACAATCGTTCGGACTTACGTTCCCGATTTTTTAATTCTTGTAATCGCGAGATAATTCAATAATTACATTAAAATAAAAAACGACTTCAAATGCCCTCAACGCCTACAACGGGACGGATCGCATGAAGGGGACAAAACTTAATGTAAGTCGTTTATTTTGCATATAAACTTGTTTCTCGGGATGGCTTTAATCTAATTTTCATTTGCGAAAATGTGATTTTGGCCTCATACGAACTGGCAGTGTTTTTCCTGCCGATATGGGGTTCAAATTCACCGCAAATGCAACGTTCCAATCGATCGCGTTCCAGAAGCAAGATGATTAAAATGCCCATTCCTTTTGGAGATAAACCGTCTAAATTGTTTATATTTTGTCTTATTCGCTCTCTCCATGATCATTATTTTTAAACTAAATATTCACAACAGTTTGAGTCACATGTATTGTACAAAAAACAATAATTTGATTATATGTTGGGTGGACGTTTCTAGATTAATTTATGGGAATTAATCTTCCTTCCATCTGGGATATAAATTCATGACAGTGAGATTTAACAATCATGTTATATTGTGAGTTCTTGTGTGAATGGGATTAGTTTGTTATTTGAACACTTTGGCTATTAAAAAAATATATCCTTTTCTTAAGAAATGCAATCTACAGAACATTGTTAATGGCAAAGTAGTGGGCAGAAAGGCATGTCATGCGTGGTTTGAAGAGCAAAAACTTGTAGTTTACAATGCCAACATTGAAAAGTTGAGGAAAAACAAGGTGTACAGAGTTGCTTATTGGTTACAATCTGAGGAGTATGATGATGCTACTGATTATGATACGCCAATGTACCAGCTAGCAGCTGATCTTCTCCATAAAGACTTGGTCTATTTAAGAAATTGTAATTTATATACCTATCTGTTACGGACTTACAGCATATAATACAATAATATTAACGTTCTGATCTTGAGAATATCACATTTTTGAATTTTCAAGGCAGTCTGGGTGTTTATTACTATTTCCGTCACAACGGTCAATTTTGTCATTAACTACAATTAGGTAATTAGCTAATTATATGCTTTAATTTCAGGTCATCCAAGTAATATTTGTTTCAGAATGCTTCAATCTATAATAACTGAAAATTTCATTCAGTACTCTTGATTTTTAAGAATGTTATTATGGGCTTTTGACTGTCCTCGATCACAGCTTTTGTGTTAAGTCAATGGAAAAGCAATAGGGAACAATGAATAGATGCTAATTTCCGATATGAAAATGGCCATAACGTTTTTAATACTGAAGATATGAAAGTGAATTAGGTGTCAAATTAAACTTCTTTTTATGTTTTATTTGATGGGATAAATTGCAGACTTGATTTTTAAAATCTCCAAATTTTGCAACATTGCTAGTGTATGTGAGCGGGAGGGGTTTGGGGAGGAGGGATGTGGCAGGGGTGTTTGGGGGAGGGGGTGTATGTGGGCGGGGGGGGGTGCGGGCGGAGGGGTTGTGGGGGGGAGGGGTGTGTGGGGGGGGAGGGGTGTGTGGGGGTGGGGGCTTGAGGGGGCTGGGGGGGTTTGTGGGTGCGGGGGGGGTGTGGGGGAGGGGAGGTTGTGGGGTGGGGGGTGTGAGCTTGGAGAAAAGACGGGGGAAGAGCCATGGGAGAGAGGGGGGCATCACGGAAGAGGGGGGTAGGAGGCAGCGCGGGGCCAAGAGGGGTAGTAGTGGCTGGAATTGGTGGTGCGATGGGGTCTCATACGGGTGCTGGTTGCTGGTCGTTCTCCTCCTCTGGGATTGGAGTGTCCGCTTTCCATTTAGCGACATCGATGACACCTCCGACTCGGGGCTGCTGCTTGGGCAGGGCCGCTGCTTGGGGCGCTGCTGCTTCGGGTCCCTCCGAAAATCCGGTTGGAAACCTCCGCCGGCCATCCCCAGCTCCAGTAAAGATGCGATGGCACAGGTCACGTGACTCGGGAGGGGCTGCTGTTTTCGCCCGGTTTTCGTTTTCGCGCGGCAGCTGAGCGACTGACCACTGTGGTGGCCAGTCGCATGTGTGTAAATCTGTTGACCATAACACGATTTCGTAATAAAATCTGTTTAAATCAACTGGTCGTCGTCTATGCACCGCTAAAACGTATTCCCTTTCTCCGCAGATGCTGCCTGACCCGCTGAGTTGCTCCAACACTCTGTCGATGGCGGCGGGCTTTCCAAGATGTTTCGTGCTGCACCCTCCCCTGCCGACTTCACATTTCTACTTCACATTCCAAGGCAAAACAATCCGACTGACGCCTCACGAACACTAGTCATTTCTCTGATAATCACCAGTATTCTGAGCCTGCTTCAACGTTCAATCAGCTGTTTACTTTCTCCCTCGTGTGCCTCCTCTTTAATATTTCATCGCTTCTCTCATTCCACTTGTACATAAATTTCCATATTCCTCAGTATTTCAGTTCGGAATAGTGCTTCCCTGCCAGTTTCTGCTAACTCCGTTCATTTAGCAATCGACAAAACACACGCGAGGCACCATCCAGAAGCAGACACTCCAGAGATCGGAAATCAGGAAATGTTAGAAACAGCTCGTTAGTCAGACATGTGAAGACAGGAACAATGGCTTTCGTCCGGAAGGAGTGCAGGGAAGATTTACGACCACGCTCAGAGTTACAGAGACATGCAGCGTGTGAACAGGCCCTTCGGCCCATCTTACCCACACCGGCCAACATGTCTAAGGACGTGCAGGTTTGTAGGTTAATTGGCTTGGTATAAAAAATGGAAAAAACGTATGTCGGGTAGTATTAATGTGTGGGGATCGCAGGTCATTGCGGACTCGGTGGTCTGAAGAGCCTGTTTCTGCGCTGTATCTCCAAACTAAACTAAACTAAACACCTAGTTGAGGCAGGTGCAATAACCAGATTTAACCATAGGGACAGGGACAGAGATGGGAGAGGGTTAGAAGGATATGGACCAAACATGGGCAAATGGGACCAGCTTAGATGGGACATATTGTCAGCATGGACTCGGTGGGCTGAAGGGCCTGCTTCCACACTGTATCTCTGAACTAACATTGTTAAGGGTTTGGACACGCTTGAGGCAGGAAACATGTTCCCGATGTTGGGGGGGAGTCCAGAACCAGGGGCCACAGTTTACGAATAAGGAGTAAGTCATTTAGAACGGAGACGAGGAAACACTTTTTCTCACAGCGAGTTGTGAGTCGAGTTGTGGAATTCTCTGCCTCAGAGGGCGGTGGAGGCAGGTTCTCTGGATGCTTTCAAGAGAGAGCTAGATAGGGCTCTTAAAAGTAGCGGAGTCAGGGGATATGGGGAGAAGGCAGGAATGGGGTACTGATTGGGGATGATCAGCCATGATCACATTGAATGGCGGTGCTGGCTCGAAGGGCCAAATGGCCTCCTCCTGCACCTATTGTGTCTTCTCTATTTTCTATAGTGGTGGCACAGTAGGCATCTTGGTTGGCATGGACAAGTTGGGCCGAAGGGCCTCTTTCCGTGCTACATGACTCTTATTATTCAAGTTCTTGACCTTTCATCAGAACACAAGACTCATTGCCCAGTCCATCTCCCAGCCGTTTGCACTTTGTCCAGTCAGGGACTTTGAAATAGCTTTGCTCATTAGTGGATGGAAGATTTTGTTATATTTTTGCAAATCCCTGAGGGTAGCTTTGTATCTCCTGCACCTACACCACAACGAGTGTTTCAATTAATCTTACTCAGACGGCATGATTAATTCAAGATACACACTGCTGGAGTAATTTTTCATATTGCATCAACCGCACGCACCCATGAGGTAAACACTGCGGCAACATTTTCCAGAGAAGGCAAGAACGGGGTACTGATTGGGGATGATCAGCCATGATCACATTGAATGGCGGTGCTGGCAGAACAAAAGCGACCAGCGTCTCACGTGAGGGAATGATCGAAGGAGAGAGAATATGATGAAGATGGAAAAGACGGTCGGACATAAGAGAGACAGAAAGCGAAGTGCTGGAGGAGCTTGATGTGTCAGGCAGCATCTGTGGCGGGAAATGGACAGACAATGTTTCATGCGGCACGGTGGCGCAGGGTTAGAGTTGCCGCCTCGCAGCGCTAGAGATCCAGGTTCGATCCTGACTACAGGCGCTGTCTGTACAGAGTTTGTACGCTCTCCCCGTGACCCGCGTGGGTTTTCTCCGGGTGCTCCGCTTTCCTCCCACACTCCATAGACCTGCAGGTTTGTAGGTTAATTGGTGCATTGTAGGAGTGATCGCTGGTCGGCGTGGAAACGCTAGGCCTCAGGGCCTGTTTCCACCCTGTATCCCCAAACTAAACGAGACTGATGGAGAGAAAATTGGAAAATGGAGGGGGGAAGTCTGACAGGTAATGGGTAGATACAGGTGAGGGGGGTGATAGTTACTCGATGGATGTGGTAAGTGACAAAGTCAAGAGGTGAAAAAAAGGAGTTGTGTAGAGATAGATGTGTTAATGAGATCAGTTTAAATGGGCACCTTGGTTGGAATGGATAAGTTGGTCCAATAGTTGGTCCTATTTCCATGCTGGACAGCATGGGCGGAAACCCGGGGTGGGATGGGCGGGCCACGTCCACACCACCCCCCCCCCCCCCATCCCCCCATATTTTGATAGCGATTTCCGCCCCCTGTTACAACTCAATGACAATTCGTTTCTATACATGGACCACACAGTGGTGCGGTTGGTGGAGCTTCTGCCTCACAGGGCCAGGGACCCAGGTTCGATCCTGACGACGGGTGCAGTCTGTGCGGAGTTGGCACGTTCTCCCCGTGACCGCGTGGGTTTCCTCCATGCGCTCCGGTCTCCTCCCACATCACAAGTATCTGTGGGTTTGTAGGTTAATTGGCCCTCTGTAAAACGCATGCGAGAGTGGGATATCGTTAGACTAGTGTGAACGGGTGGCGGATGGACAGCATGGACTTGGTGGGCTGAAGGGCATTTTTCTTCATTTTAGCTCTAAACTAAACCAACCTAAACAACAAATGCACGGCGGCGCAGCGGTAGAGTTGCTGCCTTGTAGCGACTGAGACCCGGGTTTGACGCTGACTATGGTTGCTGTCTATGTGGAGTTTGTACGTTCTCCTCGTGACCTGAGTGGGTTTGCTCCCGGTGCTCGATTTCCTCTCACACTCCAGAGACGGACAGGTTTGTAGGCTAATTGGCTTTGGTAAGGTTGTCCCGAATGTATGTAGGATGGGGCTAGTGTGCGGGACGATCACTGGTCATCGCAGAATCGGTGGAACGAAGGGCCTGATCCCGCACTTTGTCTCCGAAGACCAGTCTAAAGTCTACTCCGCTATTCGATCATGGATGATCCATTTTACCCTCAACCACACTCTCCTGCCTTCTTGCCGTAACCTTTGGCGTTTCATGAAATTTGATGATCTTTTCATGCTATGATTGTACGACAGGAGCTGAAAGAATTGTGAGAAGTGTTTGATGAAAATGCTTAAAATGCTTTAATTAGTTATCTCAATTGCAAACTGTTATCGAGTCAGACAGTACCAAAAACAGGCCCTTTGGCCCAACACATCCATGCTTTCCAAGGTGCCCCAGCAAAGCCAGTGTTTTCCCATCGCTAGACCTGCGCAAATGACTTTTAAATGCTGTTATTGTACTTTCCTTCGGCAGCTGTTCCATACCTCCATGAGAAAAGTGTTAGGTATGTAATAAAAATGGTGTTAACTACCACCAAGTTAAAGGGGGAGGAGTGTTAGGTATGTGACAATTACCATTTGTAATTAGTATATGTGATGTCTTGTGATGTCTTGTGCAAGTACGCATGTGAATGGGGAGACTCGAGGTGGCGTCCTGGAATAAAGAAGCTTGCTAGATTACTCCCGTGTCCAAGCCTTATTTAAGTCTGTTCCAAACACCCAAATACACAACAAAAAGATTGCCTCTCGGGTTCCTATTAAGTGTTTTCCCCTCTGACCTTCAACCTAATGCCCTCTAGTTCTTGATTCCTCTACCCCGGGGAGAAAGACTCGATGCATTCATAAAAATGATGTCGGCGAGGTTATACATTCGGAGCTTCATTCCTCTTCACAATTTATATGGATTCATCAATTCATGATGCAATTAATTTTTTCGGCAATGAAAATAGTGAAAAGAATGCGTGGGAGGGAAAGTGTAGATGAAGAAATGTGATATAATAGTCTCCGTGGATTGTCACCTTGTCGTGGTGGAGAAGCTTGTGTGGACCTGAGATCCTGAGAGCGATGCCGTCTGGAGCGATGCTCCTGGTAGGGCCACCCACGGCGGTAAGGTCGAGGGGGAGGTCCCTGACAGAGAGCGATCCGACCAAGACCTCAACGGTGGAACAGGCGGAGGACGATGGCTGACCTTAGTGGAGCGTCACAACGGCTGGGAAGGCGGATGAAGGCTGCGGCAGAAAAGGGTCTCCAGTCGTCTTGGACTCCATGCCACTGGATCCCGACCCAGATCTGTCAAGGACCGTGTGGCGGCTGTCTGTGCACCAGTCTCCCCACGTTAAACAAAGTCACGCACAGGCGTCCTCCATATGGGGAATAGCACCCTGGAGACACCCATGGTCAGCCACGACCGAAGGGGGGGTAAGAAGAAGATAGAACATTTCAAACAGCGTAATGGTCTCCTGAGCTCCAGAGAGGACTGAAACATTATTTCGCGATACATTAAATAATTAGCACTTTTCAGTAATGTATCAGGAAATACTCATGAATTAACTACGACTTTAGCTTTGCTGTTAATGAATCCTAAGAATTCTCAATGTTGCAAATGCAAACACCATTTCCTTTGAGAAAGAGTGGAGGCTATGAAGAGTGGGGACTATCCCAACTCCAGTAGCTAATGACGGGGACCGTGAATCAAACAGCCCCAGCTTTTATTTTAGTTTTTAGCAATACAGCCTAGAAACGGGTCCTTCGGCCCATCCAGTCCACGCCAGCCTGCAATCCCCCGCACACCAACACTGTCCGACACGCTCTAGGGGCAATTTGCAATTATGCCAAGCTAATTAAGCCAGCATGGTGGCGCAGTGGTAGAGTTGCTGCCTCACAGCGCTTGCAGTGCCAGAGACCCGGGTTCGATACTGACTATGGGCGGAGTTTGTACGTTCTCCCCGTGACCTGCGTGGGTTTTCTCCGAGATCTTGGGTTTCCTCCCACACTCCAAAAACGTACAGGTTTGTAGGTTAATTGGCTTGGTGTATGTGTAAATCGTCCCTAGTGTGTGTCGGGTAGCGTTAGTAGATAATAGACAATAGGTGCAGGAGAAGGCCATTCGGCCCTTCGAGCCAGCACAGCCATTCAATGTGATCATGGCTGATCATCCCCAATCAGTACCCCGTTCCTGCCTTCTCCCCATATCCCCTGACTCCGCTATCTTTAAGAGCCCTATCTAGCTCTCTCTTGAAAGCATCCAGAGAACCCGCCTCCACCGCCCTCTGAGGCAGAGAATTCCACAGACTCACCACTCTCTGTGAGAAAAAGTGTTTCCTCGTCTCTGTTCTAAATGGCTTACTTCTTATTCTTAAACTGTGGCCCCTGGTTCTGGACTCCCCCAACATCGGGCACATGTTTCCTGCCTCTAGCGTGTCCTCCAGCATGTATGGGGATTGCTAGTCGGTGCGGATCCGGTGGGCCGAAGGGCCTGTTTCCACGCTGTATTCCTAAACCAAACTAAACAATTAACATAGTGGAGAACATAAAAACTGCCTGGAGACAGCACCCGCAGTCTGGATCAAACACGGGTCTCTGGCGCTGTAGGGCAGAACTGCAGGGCGCAGAGGAGACATGGGCAAGGACTCCATCCACAAAGGCAGGCAGGAAACTACTTTTACTGAGGAAAGAGGACATTTCAGATGGCCCTTGAGTGGCGACCATCTTGAGAGCAGACGCGGCAGACACTGGGACATTGAGAGGAAGGAATGACATCGTTGGAAGAGGCAGCGTCGGAGAAGGTGCGGTCAAGGTAGACAAAATGGGTATGAAGGAACTGCAGACGCTGGTTTCAACTGAAGACAGACACTAAAGCTGGAGTGACTCAGCGGGACAGGCAGCATCTTCGGAGAGAAGGAATGGGTGGCATTTCGGGTCGAGACCCTTCTGGATCTGTCCCGCTGAGTTACTCCAGCTTTTTGTGTCTTTCTTCAGTCAAGGTTTGATGTTGGAGTCAGTGGGTTTGTAGTCTGTCTCCTGCGATGAAGTCAGACGGACGGGGGAAGTTGAGCGAGGTGTCAGAGATGGTGAATTTGAGGGCAGGGTGGAAACTAGTGGTGCAGTTGATGAGATCAATGTCCAGTTTAGTTAACTTTAAAGATACAGGGCGGGAACAGGCCCTTCAGCCCACCGAGTCCCTGTACACTATCCCACACTATCCCACACACTAGAGATAATTTTGCCATTTTTACCCCAACCAATTAATCGGCAAGCCTGTAAATAAGTAAGTTTATTGGCCAAGTATTCACATACAAGGAATTTGCCTTGGTGCTCCGACCACAAGAAACAACATGACATACAGTGACAGTTATGAATGACTCAGAAAACACTAACCATTAATAATAATAAAACATTAATGATAAAACACCATTGATCAAGCACGTGAACCAACAAAATACCAGATCAAAGGGAGGCTACAGATTTTTGGCTGTTGAGTAGAGCAACTACTCGTGGATAAAAACTGTTTTCATGTCTGGCTGTGGCAGCTTTGACAATCCGGAGTCGCCTTCCAGAGGGAAGGGATTCAAAGAGTTTGTGGGCCAGGGTGAGAGGGGTCAGAGCTGATCTTGACCGCTCGCTTCCTGGCCCTTGCAGTGTTCAACGACTCTACAATGTGGGGAGAAGGCAGGAACGGGGCACTGAATGTGGATGATCGCATTGAATGGCGGTGTTGGCTTCAAGGGCCGAACGGCCTACTACTGCACCTACTGTCAATGTATCTACAGTATGTGTCTAATGTGGGAGGAAACCGGTGCCCCCAGAGAAAACCCACACAGTCATGGTGAGAACGTACAAACTCCATACGGACAGCACCCCTTGGTCAGGATTGAACCTGGGCCTCAAGCACTGCAATGCCCCTGTCCCACTTAGGAAACCTGAACAGAAACCTCTGGAGACTTGGCGCTCCACCCAAGGTTTCCGTGTGGTTCCCGGAGGTTCCTGGAAGTTCCCATAGGTTTTTGGCAGTCTCCCTAATGGTCGAAAGTGGTTAAAAATCGGTAATTTTTTAGTCGAAGCCGGTTGCGATGCTAGTTGAAGGTGGTTGCCAGAGGACAAAACCCTCCGGGAACCTCCGGGAAACGCACGGAAACCTTGGGTGGGGCGCAAAGTCTCCAGAGGTTTCCGATCAGGTCTCCTAAGTGGGACAGGGGCATTAGACAGCAACTTTGCCGCTGTGCCACCGTGACTCCAAAGACCAAGTCATGCAGCGGACCCCGCTGCACTGAAAGGCAACCTTGTAAACAACACTTTAAAAATACTTCTGTTAAGAGTTTCCCGAAGCTTTGTAATAAATATATTGACTGTCACCAGAAGTGACAAACAATTAACAGCCAGCTGACAAAGTGTGAAAGTCGCACTGTCTTGCTGATGTTTATTCACACTTCATGCACCAACAGAGATAATTGCAAGTTGCAGGTCTTCACTCCGCTTCACTTCTCCTTGAGACAGTTCACGTTCCTCGTTATTGGATGTCAAAAGTATCATCTGGGGAATAAATATATTATAGACCGCCGCTGGGCTCGAGTCAAGGTCAGGTGATAGCAGCAACAGCTTCAGCTTCCTGGACTCGAAACATCACCCGTTCCTTCTCTCCAAAGATGCTGCCTGTCCCAGCGCAGATATGGCGCTGTCCCACTCGGACGATTGTTTTTAGGCGACTGCCAGCGACTAGGGCAGTGGAATTCACCGACGTCAGCACCGGCAACAACCTACGTCACTTGGCGACAACCTACCACAGCCCAAGTTGTCACCACTGTCGCCGAAAAATTTTCAACATGTTGAAAAATTTGTCAGCAGTCGCTAAAACTGCTATAGGGCCTGTCCCACTTGGGGCGTTAGATTAGATTAGATTTTATTACTTGTCATTCGAACCTCAGAGAGGCTCACACAAAACTCCGTTTCTACAAGCCGTACAAACAGAACAATTCATTAAAAAGACACACTAACAATTCATAAAAAAAACCACACAAACATCCATCACAGTGAATCTCCTCCTCACTGTGATGGAAGGCAAAGTCTTCTCTCTCCCCCACACCATTTCTCTCCCGAGGTCGAAGCCCCAGACGGGCGGTGTTAAGTCCCACGGCCATTGAGACCGCGCCGGGCGATGTACGGCCCCACTCTAGGCCCAAAAGTCACAAAGGTGGAGCCCCCGGCGGGCGCTGGAATGTCCCGCGGCCATTTAAAGCCGTGCCGGGCGATGTACGGCCCCGCTCCGCGTCGTTCCAATCCCTCGACACGGGCGGGAGAAGTTGTGTTGCGGAGCACCGGGAAGCGGTCCCTCACCAACGAGCTCCCGATATCACAGTCCACCGGCAGTAATCTGCAGCTGGAGCAGGAGCTCCGGAGTCGGGCCGCAACAGCGAGCCACCACCGCTCCCCACGCTCCGAGGCCGGCCAGTCCCACGATGGTGAGTCCGCAGCTCCGCAGGCTCCGTGACTGGAGCCCCCAGGTCGTCCCGGTCGGAGGCCGCTGGCTCCACGGTGCTAGGCCCCAACGACAATGAAGACCCGACAGGGAAAAGGTCGGGTCTCCCGTGCAGGGAAGAGATTTTAAAAGTTTCCCCCTCCCCCCAACCCCCACACATACACAGTTAGAAACAGTACCAAAAAAAAACACGAACAACTACATTTAACTAGACAAAAAATTTAAAAAACGACAGACAGGCTGTAGGGGCCGCTGCAACGTGAGGCGCGCCGGTGGCGGACGAAGATTTTGTACATCCCAACATCCTGGGGCGCCACAAGCAACCGCGCATCACTGCATGCGTCACCACGCACCATGATCGCATAATGCGCACCATGTCGTGTCGTGCGTTGTGACGCGTAAATGATGTCGTGCAAATTACGCGCAAATGACGCCCATGTGGGACAGGCCCTTAAGCGGGACAGGCCCATGACTCCAGCTTTTTTTGTCTATCTTCCCCTCACTTCTCAGGCTGCTGAACGGTCCTTCCATAAGCTAGGGTAACGTCTGATTCACCTTTGAGGACATTGGGGTTTGCCCATGACTATTTTCTGAGCTCTGTAACTTCCCCTTTGCTCTACCTGTTGTACTTTTGTTTGACTTGATGTATCAACCCTTTCAGGTGAGGCAAAGGTTCACTTGCAAGGGTACAGGGAAGAAGGGCGTTGCCTGGACTAGAGGGTCCGAGCTATTGGGGACGTTGAGTAGGCTGGGACTCTACTCCTTGGAGCGCAGGAGGATGATGGGTGATCTCATCAAGGTGTATAAAATCATGAGAGGAGTCGATCAGGTAGACGCACAGAGTCTCTTGTCCAGAGTCGGTGAATCGAGGACCAGAGGACATAGGTTTAAGGTGAAGGAGAAAAGATTTAATAGGAATCTTAGCAGTAACTTTTTCACACAAAGGGTGGTGGGTGTATGGAACGAGCTGCCAGAGGAGGTAGTTGAGGCTGGGACTATCCCAACATTTAAGAAACAGTTCGACAGGTACATGGATAGGACACGTTTGGAGGGATATGGACCAATCGGGGGTAGGTGGGGCTAGTGTAGGTGGGGCATGTTGGCCAGTGTGGGCAGGTTGGGCCGAAGGGCCTGTTTCTATGCCGTATCATTCGTCGACTCAATGACTCCCTGACCTCCCCCAGTTTAGTTTGTTGTCACATGTACCGAGATACTGTGAAAGGCTTTTGTTGCATGCCACAAGATAACTAAACTAAAGACTATTATTTTTTGAACAAGTTTGTTGACACTGCACATTGAGAAAAGATGGCGATCTGAGTCGTGCTGGAGAGGGAATAGACACTTGGTGCTGAATTATACATGGGACGGCCACATAGCTGCAACAGAAGTTGATGTGGAGTACAACAGGAAAGGGGCCTCCGGAAACAAAGCCTCTCCCAATCAAAGGATGGATCACGTTGACACAAGACATGGATTCAAGATATGAGTGATATTCAGTGGCCTTTCCCTGCATTCCATGTAACTGTTTGGTATTTCACTGGAGCTTAGAAGGATGAGGGGCGATCTTATAGAAACATATAAAATTATAAATGCACTGGACAAGCTAGATGCAGGAAAAATGTTCGTAATGTTGGGCGAGTCCAGAACCAGAACCAGTCTTAGAATAAAGGGGAGGTCATTTAACACTGAGGTGAGAAAAAACTTTTTCACCCAGAGAGTTGTGAATTTGTGGAATTCCCTGCCACAGAGGGCAGTGAAGGCTAAGTCACTGGATGGATTTAAGAGAGCGTTGGATAGAGCTCTAGGGGTTAGTGAGGTCAAGGGATATGGGGAGGAGGCAGGCACGGGTTATTGATTGGGGATGGTCAGCCATGATCACAGTGAATGGCGGTGCTGGCTCGAAGGGCCAAATGGCCACCTCCTGCACCAATTTTCTATGTTTCTATTTTTCTATGTTTCATGTTCATAAGTCCACTGGGAGCAGAGTTAGGCCATTCGGCCCATCATGTCTACTCTGCCATTCAATCATGTCTGATCTATCAACCCTCTCAACCCCATTCTCCTGCCTTCTCCCCACATCCCCCTGACACCCTCGCTAGGTTCTGGACACAAACGTAACCCGCAAATCATTGCAAGGAGTTTCAGGAGGAGAATTTGTCTTTGCAAAGCAAAGTAACTTGATAAGAACTCATCAGGTATGCTCTAGGATTATACTTCAGAGATACACCGTGGAGACAGGCCGTTTGGCCCACCAGGTCCATGCCCACCAACAATCACCTCCCATCTCCTAACTAATTATAGCCCCGATGGTGTTTTGATTAGTTTTCATCACTCAGACACGTTTTAATATCAGTTGAGTTGAGTTGAGTCACATGTACCGAGGTACAGTGAAAAGCGTTTGTTGCGTGCAGCGTAATGACAACTGAGTCATTTACAGTGTAAGATACATGTAACGCAATAACGTTTAGTGCAAGGTCAAGCCAGTATAGTCCGATCACAGATAGTCTGAGTGTCACCAACAAGGTTCATCGTATTTCAACACTGCTCTCTGGTTGGGGTCGGATGGTTCAGTTGCCCGATAGTTGGGAAGACACTGTCCCTGAACCTGGAGGTGTGTGCGTTTCCACACTTCTGTACCTCTTGCCTGGAGGGGAGAGGGGAGAAGAGGGAATGGCCAGCGTGCAACTCACTAAATGGCATATTCCACTTGTTACACACAATTATGAAGCTCCGCTCCAGTCTAACTCTTCTTTGACTGACTATATACTCCCTTCTGTATAGAAGGGGGAATCTCATCCCTGTGTTTAAAATAATTAATACATTGAGAAGATAGCAAGAATGATTCTCTTTCCTCTGACAGGCTGGTCTAGAACATAACAGTATAACATTAGACTTAAATCAGAGATTCGTGGCAGATCCCGTTGCTAGTGTAATGGGGACCGGTTACTCTCCTTGGATTAGTTTAGTTTAGTTTAATTTAATTTAATTTAATTTAGTTTAATTTAGTTGAGTTTCGTTTAATTTAGTTAGTTTAGTTGAGTTTAGTTTTGTTTCTATCCTGCCCAACCTCTCCCTGGAGCCCAGGCCCTCGAGTGTTGGCAACATCCTCGTAAACCTTCTCTGCACGCTCTCTCCAGCTTGACAATGGACAATGCTGCGGGATTATATTTGCGCTGTGTTCTTTATACTCTCGACTTCACCATTGCTTTGTACGGAACGAGTTGATGAGAAGGCTGTGTCTGCGGCCCATTGTGAAATGCATTGCATGCAGATGTCAGCATCAGATGTTGCTGCCTGCCTAGTGAAATACGACAAGGCAGCTGTCGTACCTTCTAAGTGATGGAGGGAAGTGGGTGGCATGAAGTGCAACCAATTAATTTAAATGTTCTCCAAAGCAGGCACTCAAGCAGAGCAGACGTTTCCACGAGAGTGGTGGCACTGCCGGCTCCGGTGCCTGCCCTGAACATTTCCAGATGCCTTGATACGGAAATTATCCCTTTTTTTCCTGACGGGGGATCTTCTTTCGTGCAAGAATCCCCGGATGAGTCCATCTCACTTGCAATCTGTTTTGCATCAACGATGCTCCACATCCGCGGACAGTGCAGCATCCTCTGTCGATTAGATCTGATCCTTTCTTGCGGCTAAGTATTTAACTCGTTGGTTGCTATGAACTGGTGGGGGGGGGGGGGGGAGGTTTCACACACGAAGAATAAGGAGTAAGCCATTTAGAACGGAGACGAGGAAACACTTTTTCTCACAGAGAGTGGTGAGTCTGAGGAATTCTCTGCCTCAGAGGGTGGTGGAGGCAGGTTCTCTGGATGCTTTCAAGAGAGAGCTAGACAGGGCTCTTAAAGATAGCGGAGTCAGGGGAGAAGGCAGGAACGGGGTACTGATTGGGGATGATCAGCCATGATCACATTGAATGGTGGTGCTGGCTCGGAGGGCCGAATGGCCTACTCCTGCACCTATTGTCTATTGTCAAAGAGGTGCCAGTACATGTGATTAATAAACATATGTGTCACGTGTCAATAGTAACGATGTTTACCTTTTTAGAGGTGCCGTTTTGCGCCGTTGCTCTCACTGGTATTGACTTGAGACTTTAGAGACACAGCGTAGAATCAGGCCCTTTGGCCCATCGAATCAATGTTTCAATGATTCAATGATACTATAATGCCACATGTACCTAGGTGCAGTGAAACGCTTTGCTTTGCGTACAAGCCGGTAAAATCACACCGCAGACATCACCGAGGCAGTAATCGAACTGCCGTGATGACCAGCGATCACCCGTACACTAACACTACCCCACACACTAGGGGACAATTTACAATTTTGCCAAAGCCAATTAACCTACAAACCTGCATGTTTCTGGAGTGTGAGATTGTAGATGATAGTGCATGTCCCTTTAATTATAGATTGTGTAGCTTCCCTGACCACTCCCCGTTTAACCAGTATATTAATGTCTCTCCATCCCCTGGTACCTCCTCTAGTAGTTTGAATGTACAGACCATGTACAGCTAGGGCACTAGTGCATATGTAATCAATAAAGTATTAGTATAGAAACACTGTGTGAGTAACATCATTTACAGAGATGAAACCGGAGCACCCGGAGAAAAACCACATAGATTGATAGAGCCATAGAGTGCTACAGTATGGAAACAGGCCCTTCAGCCCAACTCACCGGCCACCGGCCACACTAGTCCCACATGCTTGCGCTTGGTCCATATCCCTCCCAATCCATCTACCTGTCTCCGGCAGCTTGTTCCAATCACCCACCACCCTTTGTGCGAACAAGCTACCCCTCAGATTCCTGTTGAATCTTTTCCCCTTCACCTTGAACCTATGTCCTCTGGTCCTCGATTCCCCGTCACTGGGCAAAAGACTCTATGCATCTACCCGATCTATTCCTCTCATGATTTTGTATACCTCGATAAGATCAGCCTCATCCTCCTGCGCTCCATGGAATAGAGACCCAGCCTGCTCAACCTCTCCCTACAGCTCACACCCTCTAGTCCTGGCAACATCCTTGTAAATCTTTTCTGAACCCTTTCAAGCTAGACAATATTTTTCCTGTAACATGATGCCCAGAACTGAACACAGTGGTCATGGGGAGAACGTACAAACTCCATACTGACAGTGCCCGGAGTCAGCATGGAACCCGGGTCTCTGGCGCTGTAAGGCAGTAACCCCATCGCAAGAAGATTATATACGTTAATGTGTGTTAGCTGAGCCTCTCAGACAAGGGCCAGTCCTACCAGCATCCGACTCCATGCGATGAGCGCGATCAAACTAGAAGCGGGGGCCGCGCGGAGGTCGGGTGATCCCCTGTACAGGGCCGTTCCCACCAGCGTGTGCCTGCATGCGGCAAGCGCGACCAAACCGGCAGCGAGGGCCGCACGGAGGTCGGGTGAGTGGCGCAACGCGGCGCAAAGTGAGGCGAACTTGGAGCAAAGTCTTAAAGGTAAGTTCGCCAGGACACAGAGGGGCACAGAGGCACACACACAGAGGGCCACGGAGCCACACACATAGAGGGTCACGGAGGCACCTACAGAGAAGGTCACGGAGGCACGACGTCGAGGCGGTGTGTAATGCGTCGAGGCGACTGCGAGCCGACAAGCCGTTGCCGTGCGGAATTTTTGAACACGGTCAGTTTTTCGGAGCCCCGCGCGATGTCGGGACGAACTCCGCACGGCTCCGGCGATCGAAGTGGGACCGGCCTCGCGACGCCGGACGGCTCAAGCGACCACGTTAGGTCGCGCTCATCGCATGGAGTTGATTTCTGCATGGGATGTGCATACAGCAATAAAAGTAGACCCTGCCTGTGGACTCGAATGGTTGTAAAAGATTGCTTATAATTCCAATTTGCCCAGTCGGTAAATATCCCCTGGAAAGCAGATGATCCAGTCATTGTAGGTTACTGCTGCTTGTGGGAACTGGCTGCTTGCTAATTTAATACCAGCCAACAACGACACCACAAACTAAAGGGTGGCACAGTGGCGCAACAGTAGACTAGCTTTTCACTCCAACTCGGTACACGTGAAGGGCCTGTCCTACTGTACGGGGTAACTCAAGAGTTCTCCCGAGTTTTCCCCTGGTTCGAACTCGGAGAATGTCCGTAGCAAGTCCGTAGGAGTTCGTGGATGTCCTGTGGCGGCTCGTACGAGTAACGGTAGGCACTCGGGAAATCCAGTAAACTCGTGATGATTTTTCAACACTGTGAAAAATGTCCGCGAGTAAAGAAATACTCGTGATGAAAAAAATTGTTACTTTTTACTCGTACGAGCCGCTACGAGACATCCACGAACTCCCACGGACCCGCTGCGGACATTCTCCTAGTTCGAATCCGGAGAAAATTCGGGAGAACTCATGAATTACCCTGTACAGCAGGACAGGCCCTTAACAATGATAAACCTAGGCCTAAACCTTCTTTGAAAACCTGGCTTGCAGCTCAGATCTTCTTCAAGAGCTGGAGAGCTCCCATATTTCAAAGTAATTTTTCTTGTTCTCACAAAGTCCCGCAAAGCTTTTCTCTTAAATCATTTGCTTGATTGAAAGACACAGTGTGGAAGCACGTCTCTCAGCCCACCGAGTCCACTCGAACCATCGATCGATCGCCTGTGCACACCAGTCCTCAGTTGTCCCACATACGCATCTCCTTCCTACACATAGGGACATAGATCAGCCACGATTGAATGGCGGAGTGGACTTGATGGGCCAAATGGCCTAATTCTCTACTCCTACTCCTTATGACCTTATGACGGTGGAGGCCGGTTCTCTGGATGCTTTCAAGCGAGAGCTAGATAGGGCTCTTAAAGATAGCGGAGTCAGGGGATATGGGGAGAAGGCAGGAACGGGGTACTGATTGGGGATGATCAGCCATGATCACATTGAATGGCGGTGCTGGCTCGAAGGGCCGAATGGCCTACTCCTGCGCCCATTGTCTATTGTCTCTTGACAATTTACAGAGGTCAATATACCTACAAACTCGAACGCCTTTGGGATGTGGGAGGAAACTGGAGCACCCAGAGGAAACGCATGCGGTCACAGGGAAAACATGCAAACTCCACACAGGCAGCACACGAGGTCAGGCTCGATCCTGGGCCAGTGGCGCTGTGAGGCAGCAGCTCTACCCGCTGTGCCACCGAGGCACGGCACCAGATGGTGCTTGTCCCACCTTGACAGCACAGTTATTCCACATCACAGCAACCCAGAAATTCAGCGGCTGCAACTTAGCCAAACTAAATACGAAAAGAACTTATAAATAATACCACGCATCAATGCCAAAGCCTTGTTGTTTGTAGAAGGAATGGAAGATTGGAATGTGAAGATAATTTCCACAGTTCTGAGGTTCTGGAGTGAATTAGTTTCTCTTAGAAACCGAATATACTGGGGCTCCCCTGAAAATCAAAGACATGCTCAAAGTTTTGCAGCATAAATGACCGATGAAAACTCCCTGTCCACATGTGGTTAAGTTTAATAGGTTAACTCAAGTCTGCTACCATTTTGCTAACACAGTGACACAGCGGGAGAGTTACTGCCTCACAGCGCCAGGGACCCGGGTTCAATCCTGACTACAAATAGACAATAGGTGCAGGAGTAGGCCATTTGGCCCTTCGAGCCAGCACCGCCATTCAATGTGATCATGGCTGATCATCCCCGCTCCTGCCTTCTCCCCATATCCCCTGACTCCGCTATCTTTAAGAGCCCTACCTAGCTCTCTCTTGAAAGCATCCAGAGAACCTGCCTCCACCACCCTCTGAGGTAGAGAATTCCACAGACTCACCGCTCTCTGTGAGAAAAAGTGTTTCCTCGTCTCCGTTCTAAATGGCTTACCCCTTATTCTTAAACTGTGGCCCCTGGTTCTGGACTCCCACAACATCGGGACCATGGTTCCTGCCTCTAGTGTGTCCAAACCCTTACTAATCTTATATGTTTCAATAAGATCCCCTCTCATCCTTCTGAACTTGTTGTCTGTGCGGAGTTTGCACATTCTCTCTGTGGCCGCTAGTGGAAGGGTGATCGCTGGTCAGCGTGGGCTCGGTGTTTCCGCTCTGAATCTCTGGAAAAAAACTTCTCCAAAACTAACAGTCTGCTCAAGTTTGTTCACAGCAAAGCACAGGTTGCTGGCTTCAATCATTCAGGTGGACCTTGCGACAATTCTGAAATACCATCAGTGTTGGGATGCTTTCTGGCATTTCGTAATTCCTATCGCAATGTTTAAAGGGGCCTGTCCCACTGTACGAGGTAATTCAAGAGCTCTCCCGAGTTTAAAAAAACATCAAACTCGTGGTAAGCACGTAGAACGTACGTAGTGGGTACGTCGGAGCTCGGGGACGTCTCTTAGCGGCTCGTAACGCTAACGGCAGGTACTCGGGAAACTGCGGTAAGCTCATGAAGACTCGAGAAGATTTTTCAACAAAATGTTGAAAAATGTCCACGAGAGCCCCGAGTACCTACGAGCGGCCATTACCGTAATTCTCCGGGTTCGAATCAGGGCAAACTCGGGAGAGCTCTTGAATTAGCTCGTACAGTTGGACAGCCCCTTAAGGAACATTTGGACAGGTACATGGATCGGAAAGATTTGGAGGGATACGATATGGGCCACATACATGGTGGCTGGACTAGTGTAAATGGGGGTGTGGTGGGCTGCATGGACAAGTTGGGCCGAAGGGCCAATTTCTACGCTGTGTGACTCTGTGACTAAAATATCCATACATGTTCTGAAATTCCCAGTGTCAATTGCTGATACAGCAGGTCAGTATCCTACTTCGCATAACACTGCATTAAACGCCATCCTTTGAAGACATTGCCAAAATGTGCGCAACAACTTACTGTCGGTAAATGTTTACCCTAGACAAACAATGTTTACTCGTTCCCAAAAATAGCTGAGTTTGCATCAAAAGAGTGTTTTGTTCCGTTATTTTCGTACAATACTCCGAAAGCCACAAACTTACCGTTGTTACTGTTAGGAAATTCATCTTTAACAAGAGCCTTCTGCTGCCTTGGCTGGGAGACGCACTGTCTGTTTACAGGGAGGAGAGAGGTCTTGTACGCAAACTCAGGCCTGAATGTCGCTTGCAGTTCAGCTGAAATAAAAGGCAATTAGAGTCACGGAGACATGGAATGATACAGCAGGGAAACAGGCCCTTCGGCCCGACTCGCCCATGCCAACCAAGATAGCCCATCTAAGCTCGTCCTATTTGGCCCATATCCCTTTAAACTCTTGCCTTCCGTGTACTTGGCCAAATGTATTTTAAACTTGTTATTGTACCTGCCTCAACTACGTCCTCTGGCAGCTCATCCTCGGACTATCTTTAATCGGACTATACTGGACTTTATCTTGCACTAAACGTTATTCCCTTCATCCTGTATCTGTACGCTGTGGACGGCTTGATTGTAATCGTGTACAGTCTCGCTGCTGACTGGATAGCTCGCGACAATAAAAGCTTTCCGCTGTACCTCAGTGCACGTGACAATAAACTAAACTAAAACTGAACTAAATTAAATGTTCTATTAAAAAATCCATCTCTGTGTGAAAAAGTGATGCCCCTGTCCCACTTAGGAAACCTGAACGGAAACCTCTGGAGACTTTGCGCCCCACCCAAGGTTCCCGTGCGGTTCCCGGAGGTTCTTGTCCTCCGGCAACCACCTTCAACTAGCACCGCAACCGGCTTCGACTAAACAATTACCGATTTTTAAAACAGAAACCACTTTCGAGCATTAGGGAGACTGACAAAAACCTCCAGGAACCGCACGGAAACCTTGGGTGGGGCGCAAAGTCTCCAGAGGTTTCCGTTCAGGTTTCCTAAGTGGGACGGGGGCATTACCTATCAGATTCCTGTTCAATCTTTCCCCCTTCGACCTATGTCCTCTGGTTCTCGATTCCCCTACTCTGGGCAAGATACTCCGTGCGTCTACCCGATCTATTCCTCTCAAATCATCAGACATTCCTATTTAAAGATAGAGCCAAACTCTGCCGCATTCTTAGCAATAGTTATCCTTAAAAACAGACTGAGTCATTACATATTATGCCGCTTTCCGAAAAACCCTGGTGATCACCATTGATACTTTCAAAAGACATTTTTTAGTTATTAAGCACTGGGGTAAATGACTTCAGAACGTTGTAAATTCATTCTCTTTGTCACGCATTTGACAGCTAGAATTGAAACTATCGATAGAATTGGTTGAAAACGTCTATCTTTCATTTGCTTATTATTGAGCCAGACAAATTACAGGTCACATAAATAACATATTAGTTTGCCATGCAATTCCTGAAAATGGCACTTTGAAAGGCGTACAGTTTTGTAGATCAGAGAGACAAATAGCAAGAGTGCAGAATACAGTGCTGCCGTTACAGAGAGAGTCGGAGAGTTAAGGGCCTGTCTCACTTTCACGATCTAATTCACGACCTTTTTTACTCGTGGACATTTTTCATCAGGATGGAAAAAAACGCCCCGACCCACTTGATGCCACGAGTACCAACGATAAGCATCGCAACCTGCCCACGACCTACCTACCACCTTGTGACGACCATGCTGCGAGTGTGAGTCAAGGGCAAACTCGGCAGAGGTCGTGAAAGTAGGACTGGCCCTTTAGAGTGGAAACAGGCCCTTCGAACCCACGTGGCCACACACCGACCAACATGTCCCATCTGCACTAGTCCCATCTGCCTGCATTTGGCCCAAAGTGCAGATTTTTTTTA
Organism: Raja brachyura; assembly: GCA_963514005.1. The sequence goes on along the minus strand of OY740806.1, from coordinate 30,443,826 downwards.
AATGCCAGGGCTGCAAAGAGGTAGGTTGGGAGACCTCTGCTTATGAGTGGACTGTTCACTAGTCTGACAGCAGCAGGGAATGTGCTGTTCCTCAATCTAATGGTACTTGCTGTCGAGCTTTTATGTCTTTTGCCCGATGGGAGAGAGGATTTTTTTTCCCTGAGACAGAGTGAAGAGTGGACTCAGTCGATGTGGCGAGACGTTGGTTTGTGCTGCATCCACAACCATCTGCAATTTCATACAATCTGGGGCCGAACAAAGTTGTGATGCATCCCGATAGGATGATTTCTACAGAACACTGAGTCATAGAGTCATACAGCACAGAAACAGGCCCTTCAGCCCAACTTGACCATGCCGCCCAAGATGTCCCATCTAAGCCAGGCGCACCTGCCCAAGTTTGGCCCATATCCCTTCGAACCTTTCCTGTCCATGTACTGCCAAATGCTTTTTAAATGCTGTTTTAGTACCTACCTCTATCATCAACGCTTACACAGGACCTTCTGAGTGAAAACGTTGCCCCTCAGGTTCCTATTAATTCTTCCCCTTTTCACCGTCAACCTCTTGTTCTTAATGCCACTACATTGGGTAAAAGTCTTTGTGCTTGCACCCTGTCGATTTGACCTCATTACTTTATATATTTGTTTGTACACCTCCATAAGACCGTCCCTTAACCTCCTGCGCTATAAGGAATAAAGCCCTCGGCTGGCCAACCTCTCCCTAGAATCGTAAAGTTATAAAGTGTGGAAACAGGCCCTTCGACCCAACCTGCCCACACCGACCAACATGCCATCTCTTCACTTGTCCCACCTGCCTACGTTTGGCCCACCCCTCAAAACCTGACCTATTCACATACCGGTCTCATTAAATGTTTCTTAAACGTTGTGATAGTACCTGCCTCAACTACCTCCTCCAGCAGCTCGTTCCACGCACCCACCACCCTTGGTGTAAAAAAGCTACCCCTCAGGTTCCCATTGAATCTTGTGTGAGGAAGAACTGCAGATGCTGGATAAAATCGAAGGCAGACACAAAATGCTGGAGTAACTCAGCGGGTGAGGCAACATCTCTGGAGAGAAGGAATGGGTGACGTTTCTGGAGATGGAGAAGGGTCTCGACCCGAAACGACACCCAGTCCTTCTATCCAGAGATGCTGCCTGTCCCGCTGAGTTACTCCAGCATTTTGAGTCTCCCACCGTCACCCTGTAGCACATGGACACATATGAGGAAGAATCTCTCTATCTCTGCTTTTAAAATATCCATTGACTTGGCTTCCACAGCCTTCTGTGGCCAAGAATTCCACTACAAAGTGAGTCATTGCCAATGTCATTTTTATACGGTAACATTCATTAGGCATTTTGCTGTCCGAGAGATTTCAGCGAGTTATTCTGGTTCAAGCAGCTTGCTGGGTGAAGTGATGCTTTCTCAAGCAAGTTAAGGGCCCGTCCCACTAGCATGCAACTCTATGCTTGAGCCGTCCGGCGTCGCGGGGCTGGTTCCACTTCAATCGCCGGAGCCGTGCGGAATTGTGCTGAGTTTGTCCCAACATCGCGCCAGGCTCCGAAAAACTGACTGTTCAAAACTGACTGACTGCGCGGCAACGGCTTGTCGGCTCGCAGTCGCCTCGACGCATTACACACTGTCTCGACGTCGTGCCTCCGTGACCCTCTCTGTAGGTGCCTCCATGACCCTCTATGTGTGTGGCTCCGTGTCCCTCTCTGTGTGTGCCTCTGTGCCCCTCTCTCTGTGCCCCTCTCTGTCCTGGCGAACTTCCCTTTAAGACTTCGTTCCAAGTTTGCTTCACTTTGCGCCGCGTTGCGCCACTCACACGACCTCTGCGCGGCCCTCGCTGCTGGTTTGGTCGCGCTTGCCGCATGCAGGCGCATGCTGGTGGGAACGGCCCTGTGCAGGGATCACCCGACCTCCGCACGGCCCCCGCTTCTAGTTTGATCGCGCTCATCGCATGGAGTCTGATGCTGGTGGGACAGGCCCTTTACAGGCATTAGGTTGGAGGCACCATCTGAGCTCGGATTCTGGCTTCCCAAGAGTCTGCTTCTGTGTCAGTCTTTTCACTGCCACACTCACCTCGGTAAAATAAACTGCAATTTGAAGATCCTAATATAGAGCCACAGCAATTACCATGCGGGATGTCTGTAAATAATTGGTGTCTTCCTGCACCCTTCTTTGGAGGTATCACATGCCTTGAAAGAGAAAAGTAAATCTTAATTTAGTTGTGAATTTACAGTAGGCCTTCAGATATAAATTGGCCTTGACTAAGAGAGACACAGTACTGGAGTAAGTCAGCGGGTCAGGAAACGACTTTGGTGTTGAGGAATAGGTGACTTTTCGGGTCGAGACCCTTCTTCAGACTGAGGGCTAATCACCTCGACTAACGTGTTATCAGAATTGAGTCCAACGACATGTTTGGAGAAAGTCCCTTTGATCTGGTATTTTGTTGGTTCACATGCATGATCAATGGTGTTTTATCATTAATGTTTTATTATTATTAATGTTTAGTGTTGTCTGAGTCATTCGTGACTGTCACTGCATGTCATGTTGTTACTTGTGGGCAGAGCACCAAGGCAAATTCCTTGTATGTGAATACTTGGCCAATAAACTTACTTACTTACTTAAAGTTACTTAGTTACTTAAGTCAATGGAATTAGGGAACTTTAAAGACACCTATACAGACATTGCACCGAGCGTCAGCCATATCACCCAATGCTTTTCATCAAACCTTGGGTTGTGGTTTATTAGTCGTTGGTCTTTAGTCAGAGGGTGGTGAATCTGTGGAATTCTTTGCCACAGAAGGCTGTGGAGGCCAAGTCAATGGATATTTTTAAGGCAGAGATAGAGAGATTCTTGATTAGTACGGGTGTCAGGGGTTATGGGGGAGAGGGCAGGAGAATGGGGTTAGGAGGGAGAGATGGATCAGCCATGATTGAATGGTGGAGTAGACGTGATGGGCCGAATGGCCTAATTCTGGTCCTATCACTTATGACGTTACGACCTTATGATTATTGTCACGTGTACTGACAATATTGCGAACTGACTGCGAAATGATTTGTTTTGCACACTATCCAATGAATTCAGATTCTACTGTACATAAATACAATCACGTCGACTCAAGTACAATAGTTTACTTTAGTTCAAAGTCAAAGTCAAAGTCAAAAGAGTTTATTGTCATGTGTCCCTGACAGGACACTGAAAATCTTTCTTTGCACAGCACAACAGAACATAGAAGGCATTGACTACAATTCTATACGTAAATACACACATGAATTAATAAATTAATAAAGTGCAAATAACAGATGGAGGGATATTAATGTTCAGAGTTCCGAGCCAGGTTTAATAACCTGATGGCTGTGGGGAAGTAGCTATTCCTAAACCGGGTTGGTGCAGTCTTCAGACTCCTGTAACTTCTACCCGAAGGTAGCAGGGAGATGAGTGTGTGGCCAGGATGGTGCGGGTCCTTGATGATGCTGCCAGCCTTTTTGAGGCAGCGACTGCGATAAATCCCCTCGATGGAAGGAAGCTCAGAGCCGATGATGGACTGGGCAGTGTTTACTACTTTTTGTAGTCTTTTCCTCTCCAGAGTTCAGTATAGTTTACAGATACAGTGTGGAAACAGGCCCTTCGGCCCACCGGGTCCACGCCGACCAGCGGTCCCCCGTATATTAACACTATCCTACACACACTAGGGTCAATTTTTACATTTATACCAAGCCAATTTACCTACATACCTGCACGCCTTTGGAGCGTGGGATGAAACCGAAGATCTCGGAGAAAGCCCACGCAGGTGACGGGGAGAACGTACAAACTCTGTACAGACAGCACCCGTGGCCGGGATCGAATCCGGGTCTCCAGCGCTGCAAATCTACCGCCGCGCCAATGTGCCACCCTCAATAGTTTAAGTTTAGTTTATTGTCATGTGTACTGAGGTACAGTGAAAAGCTTTTGTTGCGTGCTAACCAGTCAGTGCAAAGACAATACATGATTACAATCCAGCCGTCCACCGTGTACAGGTACATTTGTGAGGGGAATGACGTTTATTGCAAGATAAAGCCAGTAAAGTCTGATCAATGATAGTCCGAGGGTCTCCAGAGAGGTAGATAGTAGTTCAAGGCTGCTCTCTAGACCTGATAATAGATAGACCAAAGGGGAAGATACACAGTGCAGAATGTAGTTCTCAACATTGGTAGTGCATCAGTTCCATAGACAAAGTCCAATATCTTAAGTGAAGAATATCCTGTGAACGTATGAGTCTTATGACACTTAGTTTATAAAATATTATATATATAATTTCATATCCTCAGATATCTATCACTGAAATGTTAATCTAACCATATATAGCTACCAGTAATGGCTTATTACTGTCATGTCCATCAGGCTATTGAACACCAAGAACTCCAACTAAACTCTGAATTATGAACTGCGTGGGTTGCATTAGGGACTTTGAGCTTTGTTTTGATTTTGCACTTAATTTTTTTTTAATTGAACTTCAATGCATTGAATTTCATTCGTCTGTTCTTTGTACCTTTCCATACCTCGAGTTTCCCTCTCAGTCTGAAGAAGGGTCTCGACCCGAAATGTCACCTATTCCTTTTCTTCAGAGATGCTGCCTGACCCACTGAGTTACTCCAGCATTTTAGAAACATAGAAACATAGGAAATAGGTGCAGGAGGAGGCCATTCGGCCCTTCGAGCCAGCACCGCCGTTCCATATGATCATGGCTGATCATCCCGTTCCTGCCTTCTCCCCATATCCCCTTTTGTTGTCTATCTTTTGAATTTTCCCTGTTCTGTTTTGGTTGTTCCATCTCAGGGCATGTGACAATAAAACACTCCTGATGTTTAACACTTGATGTGCACTGAGATAACGTTAAAAAAACATGTGTTTGCGCGCTATCCAATTCATGCCATTGGATAGCACACCAATGGTTATCCGGTAATATGCCACGAGAATAAAATCCATCCGAGCTGGCCAGCAGGCTCTTTGTGTTCTCCTCATTAATCCACTTAAACTTTTCTATCAACAACTTTGTACCTTTAAGGGTCTGTCCTACCAGCGTCCGACTCCATACGATGAGCGCGATCAAACTAGAAGTGGGGGCCGCGCGGAGGTCGGGTGATCCCTGTACAGGGCCGATCCCACCAGCATGCGCCTGCATGCGGCCAGCGCAACCAAACCGGCAGCAGGTGCCGCGCGGAGGTCGGGTGAGTGGCGCAACGCGGCGCAAAGTGAGGCGAACTTGGAGCGAAGTCTTAAAGGTAAGTTCGCCAGGACAGAGAGGGGCACACAGAGAGGGGCACAGAGGCACACACACACAGAGGGCCATGGAGCCACACACATAGAAGGTCACGGAGGCACCTACAGAGAGGGTCACGGAGGCACGACGTCGAGGCGGTGTGTAATGCGTCGAGGCGACTGCGAGCCAACAAGCCGTTGCCGTGCGGAATTTTTGAACATGGTCAGTTTTTCGGAGCCCCGCGCGATGTCAGGACAAACTCCGCACAATTCCGCACGGCTCCGGCGATCGAAGTGGGACCGGCCATTCGACGCCGGACGGCTCAAGCGACCACGTTAAGTCGCGCTTATCGCATGGAGTTGCATGCTGGTGGGACAGGCCCTTTACTCTGATCATTCATGTAGATTGAACAGTAGTTGAGGCCTCAGTGTTGTTCCCTGAGGCACCAATTGCCAACCCAAAAATCATCCATTAATGCATTAGAGTCACCCACACACAAATCCACTAGGGGCGCCGCATTGATGGCAGCCTCTGCCTACAGCTCTATCTTTATTTTATTTATTTTAGTCTGTCTTAACAGTTTGTTTTGGAGGTTTCTTTAGATTTTCTATGTGGGGGAGGGGGGTAGGGTAAGGGGGAAACCGTTTCCCAGGCACTTCCTGGCAAGGGTGCGACTATTTCTTTGAGTCGCGTATTTCGCCCCCCCCTCCTCGCGGCCTAACAACTGGATTGGCGCGGCCTTTCCTGCCGTGGACCGGGGACCGGACTGGAGCTTCAGCAGCGGCAGCGCAGCGCTGGATTCACAGCGGAGCGGGCGATACCAACCTGGGTCGCCGCTTGAAGCTCCGGAGTGTTGGGCCTGCTGCTGGAACCTCGCTGTTCTCCCGTTCCGACGTCGGAGTTCCATCACCCCGGCGAGCGGGCCTGAACATCGGGCCACCCATAGCGGTGACTGCGGAGGGCTCGGGAGGCCCTGACCACGGGTGAACAACAAAGACCATCAGAAGAAGATGACTGAACTTTTGGTGCCTTCCCCCACAGTGGGAAACTTTGATTCTGCTGTTTGGGGATGTTTCATGTTGGACTCTATCGTGGGTTGTGTTCTTTTTGTATTCGTGCAGCTGTATGGTGACCACACATTTCACTGTACCAATTGGTACATGTGTCTTGTATTTGTACCTCTTGTATATATTACCTCCAACCCCATACCTTGTGTGGTGACCTTTCATGTGACACCTTATTGAATGCCTGAGGTTGGCATTTAGAAGGATGAGAGGGGATCTCATTGAACCACATAAGATTATAAGGGCATGGACACACTAGAGGCAGGAAACATGTTCCCGATGTTGGGGGAGTCCAGAACCAGGGGCCACAGTTTAAGAATAAGGAGTAAGCCATTTAGAACGGAGACGAGGAAAAAATGTTTTCTCACAGAGAGTGGTGAGTCCATGGAAATTCTCTGCCTCAGAGGGCGGTGGAGGCAGGTTCTCTGGATGCTTTCAAGAGAGAGCTAGATAGGGCTCTTGATTATAGCGGAGTCAGGGGATATGAGGAGAAGGCAGGAACGGGGTAGTGATTGGGAATGATCAGCCATGATCAAAATGAATGCGGTGCTGGCTCGAAGGGCCGAATGGCCCACTCCTGTGCCTATTGTCTATTGTCTATTGGCATGGTGGCACAGCGGTAGGATTGCTGCCTTACAGTGCTTGCAGGTCTGGAGACCCGGGTACGATCCCGACTACGGGTGCTGTCTGCACGGAGTGTGTATGTTCCCCAAGATCTTCAGTTTCATCCCACACTCCAAAGACGTACACGTTTGTAGGTTAATTGGCTTGGTGTAAGTGTAAATTGTCCCTAGTGCGTGTAGGATAGCGTTAGTGTGCGGGGACAATGTTGGCCGAAGAGCCTGTTTCCGCGCTGTATCTCCAAACTAAACTAAACTCAAATCCAAACACGCCACATCTGTTGTCAAGTTGGAATTGGTGCAGTGGAGATTTACGAGGATGCTGTCGGGACTCAAATGCCTGAGCTATAGGGAGAGGTTGAGCAGGCTGGGACCTCTTCTCCTTGGAGCGCAGGAGGATGAGGGGCGATCTTTTAGGTGCGTACAAAATCATGAAAGGGAATGATCAGGCAACGCACAGGGCCTCTTGCCCACAGAAGCGGAATGGAGGACCAGAGGACATAGGTTCAAGGTGGGGGGGAAAGGTTTAATAGGAACCTGAGGGATAACTTTTTCACACAAAGGGTGGTGGCTGTATGGAACAAGCTTCTGGAGGAGGTAGTTGAGGCTGGGACTATCGCAACTTTTAAGAAACATTTAAACAGGTACATGGATAGGGCCAAGCGCAGCAGGTGGGACTAGTGTCGACGGGGCATGTTGGTCGGCGTGAGCAAGTTGAGCCGAAGGGCCTGTTTCCACGCTGTATTAGTCTATTAATATTCAAAACAATTTTAAATTAAGAGAAGGACATTATAATTAAAGAGGGTTGTGTATTTTTGAAACATATAAAGTGAGAACCAATGTAAAACATAGATGTGTCTCAGTTTTGGGAGTCAAATTATGGAACGGACTTAGTGATGAGTTGAAATTTTGTAGCTCTCTGGTGAGTTTCAAAAAAGCCTTAAAAAGTAAAGTAATTAAGGATTATAATGTAAAATGATTAAAATGTAAAATAAATAAGGATTACAATTTAGAGTAATTTTTTTTTTGTAAGGCTGATATTCTGGGTTATTTTATGGATTGTATAGGATAGGCAAAAATAAGCTTCGTGGCTTCAGTCTATTCCTTTTTCTGTCATTGATTATGGGAACGTTGCGTGAAATGGATGCAGCGTTGGTTCATATTCACACAGATTGTAAAGTTTTGTTCTTTGTAATGTATAACCAAAATCAACGATTCATTCATTCATTCATTCATTCATTCATTCATTCATTCATAAATCCACAAAGAAGTCCAGCCACGTTTTTGCTTTCCAAAAATCTCTATTGGATCTGCGAGGCTGCATTATGATTTTGTAACTCTCCTGTTATATCTCCTTAATAATGGATTCCAGCATTTTCCCAATGGCAGATGTTAGCGTTACTGACCTACTTGGTATTATGTTTGCAGTTTTCCAGTCCTCTGACCCTTCTGCGGAATCCAGGGAAATGTGATCGATCGTAAGGAATGCATCTACAGTAACTTAATTTAAGACCCCACGACCCTGCCCATTACCTCTGGGGTCTTGTCATCCATTAGCCTCATAGGGTTTACGGTATTTATTTCTAATGATGGTTATCGCTTTATTCTCCCTCTCTGCTCTTTTCATCATCTATTATCGTTGAGATGTTTCAGTTGTGAAAAATCAATCCTTAATAATTATTTAGAACCCTCGCCTGTTTCTCTGTTTCGTATTTAATGAAAAGGGTGAGAGCAGTTGAAAGATATCTTTTCCTTTTCCACCCGGTGGAGTTGCACTTTGCCCCACCCGTACATCTTCCACGTCACGGAGGCTCGGTCACGGGCGCAAGAGGAAAAAGTTGCTTTTTTGAAATAGATTTATTTTAGAAGCAACTGTGCAAAGGGAAACTCATCGACATAACAATTATACAAATGTCGCACTGCTTCAGTTTCAACATTTTATAAACTAATAACGAAATCGGAAAAACAAAGGAAAGAGGAAAAAAAGGGAACGAAAGAAGGGAAGAGGAAGAAAGGAAAGAATTTCGAGGAAGATACGAAAAAGGAAAAGAGAAAAACCCCCGAACTAACGAAGAAGTGAAAGAAGCGGAGTTATATCCCACTCGCCTTCCATACGCCCGCAAACACGTGTTATGCAAGTTGCTCCACTTCCTTGTGGATGTAACAATCAGGGTGGGTGAGGGAAGCCCGCAGATGTTATAGAGTCATTGAGCGTGGAAACAGGTCCTTCAGCCCAACTTGCTCATTCCGACCCACATGCCCCATCGACACTAGTCCCACCTGCCTGCGCTTGGCCCATATCCCTCAAAACCTGTCCGATCCATGTACCTGCTTAAATGTCGGTTTTGAATTTGTGTTGAACCATTATCGTTGAAATTGTTGAAGAAATTCAATATAAGGAGACCATATTTTGGAAAATTGATCTGGTTTGTCAGTCAAGACAAGCTTTATTTTTTCTACATGTGGTGTCTCGGTCATTTCAGCGAAAGTTACTTTCGTGCAAGAGTTCCCCTCTCGAAGATGCCACGCTCCCACGCGGGTTTGCAACACAGCGCGGCTTGCGAACAGTTCATCGCCAGGCCGCAAGATTTTGCCGAGAGTTGTAGATCTAGCCCAGTCCCTCACTCAGACCAGACTCGCCCATCATTGACTCCATCTGCACCTCACGTTGCTTTGGAACAGCACCCAACAGGTCGGCACGGTGGCGCAGCGGTAGAGTTGCTGCCTTACAGCTCTTACAGCGGGGTGGGAGATTGCAACCTTCACGTGGTCCGCCCTGTTTCGACTAATGCAATCAACCCGACGTGATCAAATAAAACAAGGTAGACAACAGTGCTGGAGAAACTCAGCGGGTGCAGCAGCATCTATGGAGCGAAGGAAATAGGCAACGTTTCGGGCTGAAAGGTTGCCTATTTCCTTCGCTCCATAGATGCTGCTGCACCCGCTGAGTTTCTCCAGCACTTTTGTCTACCTTCAATTTTCCAGCATCTGCAGTTCCTTCTTAATCAAATAGAATAAGTTAACCTACAACTTTTGGCTGTGCACGCCATACGCAAGAAGAAGAAGCCCTCACAGCGCCAGAGACCCGGGTTCGATCCCGACTATGGGTGCTGTCCGTGTGGAGTTTGTACGTTCTCTCTGCGACTGCCAGTTTTGGGTTTCCCAAGATCTTCGGTTTCGTCCCACACTCCAAAGATATACAGCTCTGTAGGTTAATTGGCTTGGTATAAGTGTAAATTGGCACGAATGTGTGTAGGGCAGTGTTAATGTGCGGGGATCGCTGGTCGGTGGGGCAAAGGGGTGTTTTTGTGCTATGTCTCCAAACTAAATTAAACTAAACTAAACTATACCCTAAAATTTTTCCCACCTTATTTCTCCCTGCTCCCATCGGGCAGAAGACACGGAAACACAGCCAGCCAGGGAATGGATGTAACATAGAAACATAGAAAATAGGTGCAGGAAGAGGCCATTTGGCCCTTTGATCCAGCACCGCCATTCATTGCGATCATGGCTGATCGTCCCCAATCAATAACCCGTGCCTGCCTTCTCCCCATATCCCTTGACTCCACTAGCCCCTAGAGTTCTATCTAACTCTCTCTTAAATCCATCCAGTGATTTGGCCTCCACTGCCCTCTGTGGCAGGGAATTCCATAAATTCACAACTCTCTGGGTGAAAAAAGTTTTTTCTCACCTCAGTCTTAAATGACATCCCCTTTATTCTAAGACTGTGGCCCCTGGTTCTGGACTCGCCCAACATTGGGAACATTTTTCCTGCATCTAAATTGTCCAGTCCTTTTATAATTGTATATGTTTCTATAAGATTCCCCCTCATCCTTCTAAACTCCAGTGTTGGTTGATTAAATTTCCAAAGATTAGATATTAGAATCACTTATCACACTCTCACAATGTTTAAGAAGGATCTAAATAAGCATTCAAATTACCAAGGAATAGAAGGCTCTGAACCAAATGCAGCTAAATGGACTAGTATAGACAAATGCAATAGTCGCCATGGATATAGTGGGCTGAAGGGCCTCAATCTGTGCTGTACCACTCCAAGACTCTATAGGGTTGCTGCCTTACACCAGCAGAGACCCAGGTTCGATCCTGACTGAGGGTGCTGACTGTGCAGAGTTTGTACGATCTACCTGTGACTGAGTGGGTTTTCTTCGGGTGCTCCGGTTTCCTCCCACACTTCAAAGACGTACAAAGACGGGTTAATTGGCTTTAGTAAAGATTGTAAATTGTCGCTGGTGTGTAGGATAGTGCTAGCGTACGGGGGTCGGAAACTGTTTCCGCGCTTTCCAAAACTAAAGTGCTAACATTCAAAGTCACTTTACTCTCTCAGCATGCCCAGCCTGGTGATCATTATCACATTTTATCCTGTTGTTCTTCCATCTGAATTATTCGGCCCTTATCGAGACTGTACAATTTTGTTGCAACAAGTGTAATTGAAAGAACAATTGTCAGTCGACGGCCAGCCTCTTGCAAAACTGGGACAATTACATTGTGAATTCAACATCGCTGCCCACAGCACTCTCAGAAAATGCTGCCACTTGTAATTCATAACTACAAAAATGGAATGTTGGAATTATATGAAAATGGCCATCTCCTTAAATAATAGCTTAAGTGCGTGGAAAATATTCATTTTCACAGAGTGTACTCACATTACAAATGTATCCATTTGCTTTCACAGTAGTAAGATCAATGATGTTAACTCAGACTATAGTGAGGAATTTACATAATCAAGGGCATTGCATTGACACAGCTTGGAGAGCAGCCGCCTCAAAGCGCCAGGGACCGGGTGCTGTCTGTGTGGAGTTTCCCTGTTCTCCCTGTGTTTCCTCCGGGTGCTCCGGTTTCCTCCCACATCGCAAAGTTGTGCGGGTTTGCAAGTTTCTTGTTTGTGTGGGCTTTTGTAAGTCACCCCCAGTGTGTCGGGAATGGATGAGAAAGTGGGATAAAAGCCCTGTCCCACGGTGCGAGTTCATTCCAAGAGCTCTCCCGAGTTTTTAAAAAATCTAACTCGCGGTAAGCACGGAGAATGAACGTAGCGGGTACGTCGGAGCTCGGGGACGTCTCTTAGCGTTAACGGCAGGTACTCGGGAAGACTCGCTAACGGCAGGTAAGCACGGGAAGACTCGTGAAAATTTTTCAACATGTTGAAAAATGTCCACGAGAGCCCCGAGTACCGACGAGCGGCCATTACCGTAAATCTCCGAGTTCGAATCAGGGCAAACTCGGGAGAGCTCTTGGAATGAACTCGTATCGTGGGACAGGGGTTTTACATAGAACTAGTTGGTAAGGATTTAGTGGGCCAATGGTCCTATTTCCATGCTGTATTTCTAAACTAAACTAAACTAATACATTCTCCCGTTTCTCGTTGAAGAGTATTCTGATGTTAGAACAGGAACAAAGTCATTTTTGCTGAAATTGAACAGAGCCCGTGTTGCACTGAACAAGATAGTTAACATAAATCACAGAGACAAGCGCTGGACAAGCGTAATATAATCGTGGCCCATCCTCATTTTTCCAGGTAGAATGAATTTGCCTTGTCTCCCTCCACAGACAGAAGGAAAACCATACAGTCGGGGCAAATATGAATACATATGGATTTAGAACAAGACAAACTGAAGTAAATCACCTATTGTAAAGAACTCGATTTCTCACTTTATTATTAACTGGATCTTTTCTCCCAGATTGGTAACTAGGATAAAAATCTAGGAGTTTTGGGGCATATATGGAGGCCATTCTGCCCATTGAGTCCAAGCCAGCTCCATAGATCCTATTCCTCTGCTCCTCCCCACAACCCTGCAAATTATTCTCTTAAACACCGATGCAATTCCATGCTTGACTGTTTCTGGGGCGGCACGGTGGTGCAGCGAATGAGTTGCTGCCTTACAGCGCGGGTTCGATCCTGCCTACGGGCGCTCTCTGTACAGAGCTTGCACGTTCTCCCCAAGGTATCTCTAAACTAAAACTAAAACAATACGAACTTCAACTAACTCCAAACTTTACTCGAGTCACTTTGGGTTTTGTTTTGTGCACCATATTGGTTTTTTTTATTCGTTCGGTAAACTAAATTATTTTTTTAATGTTTGTTTATTTTATTAAGTACTGTGTTTACAGGCCTGCTGTGCTGCTGCAAGTAAGCATTTCATTATTCTGCATTGACACATTTGACAATAAAACTCTCTTGACTCTTAACTCTTCAGGAGTCAAGAACACGTAGAGATTTGTTCAAAGCAAATCATGTTTGACTAACCTGATTGAATTTTAGGATGAGATAACTGAGAAGGTTTGAAATAAAAGTTTTTGAATTGTTGTGGGCTTTGCTAGGTTAGTTTTTAGATTTAGAGACACAGCAGGGAAACAGGCCCTTCAGGCCACCGAGTCCGTGCCGGCCAGCGATCCCCGCAAACTAATGCCATCCTACAGGCTGGGGACAATTGACAAATTCACCGAGCCAATGAGCCTACAAACCTGCCTGTCTTTGGAGTGTGGGAGGAAACCGAAGATCTCGGAGGAAACCCCCGCAGGTCACGGGGAGAACGTGCAAACTCCGTGCAGACAAGCACCCCGTGGTCGGGATCGAACCCGGGTCTCTGGCGATGTACTCACTGTGAGGCGGCAACTCTACCGCTGTGCCACCGTTGCTGCCCAAAAGGCAACATTTCCACCTACCTTCCCAAACAGTTTATCTGGCCAGGTCTAAAATCCACCGCATGACTCCTGGAATTACTTGGGTGTTGCTGAAAAATATTTAATGCTATTTCATGTATCAGCCAAGAGAGCCTACGGATAGTTATTTGCTGATTTTGACCCTTTGAAATTAAAAGACTGCAGTGCCAAGAGATTTATGACGATGCAGTCCAATTTGTTTTGAGGTCAAATCGAAGAATAATGGGTCCTTTAAATCTTCTTAAGAGATAAGCGAGGGTTCTTATGAAATTCACAAGGTGATGGTTCTAAAGCACTTTACTTTAAAGAATGTCTGCGATCCACCACCAACAAGCTTGTGCACCACTGTATATCACTTCCCCAAATGCAAAAACTAAATCCTCACCTTTATACCATCTTGCCTTCAATAAAAAGATGGAACTGGATGGATGGTGATTATCAGGCACTCTCAGGTCGGGTCGGGAGGAGTCCCCCCCGCCACGGGTACCATGTAATCCCGTGCCTCCTTCTCCATGGTCGGATAGTCGGCGACTAAACCGTCTCCCCCACCTGGTTCGCCAAGTGAGGAGGGGGCTGTGGACCCCCAGCAGGACCCAAAACAAGACCTGTCAAAGGGCGGATGAGCCTCTATCGAGCCGACGGCCATTCAAGTCAAGTCAAACAAACTTTATTGTCATTTAGAAATACATTGATGTATGCAGTTCCAAACGAAATTTCGTTGCATTTGGCTCCCTGTGCAACACGATAAATTAACAGAAGGATAGGCATGGATAACATGGATAAAAAGGATAACAGGATAAATAGATAATGGACATGTGTAAATCCACACTTCAGTAGAAGTTGCGATCACTGTCGTACATGGCACTGTAAGGAATGATGATAAAGCACAAAAACACCAAAATCCTATACTTCCAGCGGCGGAAGTCCGCAGGAACTGGAGGATGGAGATGTGTGGTGCGTCCGTCACCGTTCCCGTCGGAAACCAGCACCACTGTGTCGCTGATGTTTCCAATGATGATGAATGAAGGCACTAAAATGCACAGGCTTCTCGATCATTGCTTTCTCAATCATTAACCATTAGCGGAAATTCATTTCCAATCATATATTTTTACAAGCACAAAGAATTAGGTGGCCCAATAGATTTGGGCCATTTCTCCCATCAGAGTACTCATGGTCACAAACTGGCATTGATTGAACCCATTAAAGAAATCAATGCTGACACAAGGAACAGCAGGAATTACAGATGCTGGTTGACAAAAGAAACATAGAAACATAGAAAATAGGTGCAGGAGTAGGCCATTCGGCCCTTCGAGCCTGCACCGCCATTCAATATGATCATGGCTGATCATCCATCTCAGTATCCCGTACCTGCCTTCTCTCTATACCCCCTGATCCCTTTAGCCACAAGGGCCACATCTAACTCCCTCTTAAATACAGCCAATGAACTGGCCTCAACTACCTTCTGTGGCAGAGAATTCCACAGATTCACCACTCTCTGTGTGAAAAATGTTTTTCTCACCTCGGTCCAAAAAGACTTCCTCTTTATCCTTAAACTGTGACCCCTTGTTCTGGACTTCCCCAACATCGGG
Source organism: Raja brachyura (assembly GCA_963514005.1). Next base: position 30,428,633 of record OY740806.1, on the reverse strand, counting down.
AACAAAAGAAGACACAAAGTGCTGGAGTAACACAGCGGATCAGGCAGTGGATCTCTGGAGAACATATTATCGTAACCCCTTAGCATCTTATACGTCTCATAAGCAGAAGCCTCCATGTGGCGCATCCCGGGCAATGCTGACGGCAGGAACTGTACCATGACTGAGTGAAGTTGCCGATTCTGCAACCACCGACCATCAACCGCCACTGACCGACCGGAAAGGCGTGATATGGAAGATGGCCGGACACGAGGGAGAAAAATAAGGTCGCCATTCGTTGTGCTAGTCACCAGAGAACACAAACCCAAACCTCGTAACTTTCCTTGGTAGTGTCGGTTCATGTTCTTAAGACATAGGAGCAGAATTAGGCCATTGGATTGGATCGATGCTGATTACGAGCCACTAAAATGTACAAGTTTCTCGATCGTTGCTTTCTCGATGATTCACCATTAGTGGAAATTCTCTTCAGATCATTTATTTTTACAACCCCAAAGAATAAGGTAGCCCTGTAGATTTGTGTCATTTCTCCCATCAGTAACTAACTGCCATTGACTGCAGCCATTAAAGAGATATATGTGCACACAAGGAACTGCTGGTTTACAAAAGGTTTGGAGTAACTCAGCAGGTCAGGCAGCATCTCTGGAAAACATGGATAGGTGACGTTTCGGGTCGAGACCCCTCTCCAGACTAATTGTAGCATCTCAGGAGGTCGTGGATAGGTGATGTATCAGGTCGAAACCCTTCTTCAAAAATATTCAGCTTCTTTAAGCCTCTTTAAAAATATTTTTAACAGCGTTGCGTCAGAAGTGCTGAACATAGTAAACACTTCCCTTCAATTGGGGCATTGTCCCAAAGCCTTAAAAACTGCAGTGATCAAGCCCCTATGGAGGAAGCCTAATCTGGATGCTTCAGCTATGAACAGCTACAGGCCCATATCCAATTTAGCATTTCTGGCAAAGATCATTGAAAGGGTAGTTTACCAACAAATTTACTGCTTTATGGTCCAAAACAATATTTTTAATGTTTTCCAGTCGGGATTTCGGCCACATCACAGCACTGAGACTGCACTTACTAAGGTCCTAAACGACATACACCTAAACAGTGATGCATCAAAAGCTTCAGTTTTGGTACTTCTAGATCTCAGTGCTGCTTTTGATACGGTGGACCATAACATACTGCTCGACAGACTGGAGAAATGGGTAGGACTCTCTGGTTCTGTGCTGGACTGGTTCAAATCCTACTTGAAAGATCAGAATTATTTTGTTTCCCTTGGGAATTATGAATCAGAGCGTACAAAACTCACATGCGGGGTACCCCAGGGCTCCATTCTTGGACCCATCTTGTTCAATATTTACATGCTCCCCCTAGCTCAGATCATAGAGTATTTGAACATATCCTGCCATACTTATGCCGATGACACACAACTTTATATCACATGACCATAGTCCCCTACACTCACTGAGTCAGTGTGTCAAACAAATCAATGAGTGGATGAACCAGAACTTCCTCCAGCTCAATGCAAATAAGACAGAAATTATTGTCTTTGGTCCCAAAAATACAAGGCTAGAGATAAGTGCTCAACTTGACTCAATCGCACTGAAAACCTCAGACAAAGCCAGAAACCTTGGTGTAGTTATGGACACGGATTTGAATTTTAACAGCCATATAAAGACCATTACCAAATCTGCCTACTACCATCTAAAAGACATTGCAAGAATCAAGGGATTTCTATCCAAAGAAGACACTGAAAAACTTGTTCATGCATATATCTTCAGTAGGTTAGATTATTGTAATGGTATCTTTACAAGTCTCAGTAAAAAATCAGTTAAACAACTGCAGCTTATCCAGAATGCCGCTGCCAGAGTCTTGACCAACACCAAGAAAATGGACCATGCTACACCTGTCCTTAAATCTTTGCACTGGCTCCCTGTGTGCAAAAGGATAGATTTTTTAATTCTGTTACTGGCCTACAAGGCACTGAATGGTCTGGGTCCAAAATACATCTCTGACCTTCTTGTTGTATATGAGGCACCTAGACTCCTCAGGTCTTCAGGGGCAGGTTTACTCTGTGTTCCCAGGGTCAGAACTAAAAAGGCTGAAGCAGCGTTCAGTTTTTATGCTCCACACCTGTGGAACAAGCTCCCTGAACACCTGAGGTGTGTACAGACTGTAAGCTCATTTAAATCAGGCCTAAAAACACTGTTGTTTGCTGTAGCTTTTCCATAACCCAACATGCAGGTAATCTTAACCTTCTAATCTTAACCCTTTTATGTGCTTTTAAAATCATTTTAATGTTTTAGTGACTTTGTTTTACTATGCATGCATTTGTCTTATTGCTTGTTTTGTAACTTTTGATTATTGGCTATTTTGTCGTCCTGTGTTGTATTGTGGTTCTGCAATGTTTTTTAAACTATGTTATTCTCTTGTTTCTTTTGTAAAGGACTATGAATTGCAGCTTGTACGAATGGTGCTATATAAATAATATTTCCCTTGCCTTGCCTTCAGACTCTGGGACAACTTAAAGGTGAGATCAATTGCAGGTCTGGGTGTGTGAGGCCTGGAGCTGCAGGAGCTACAGAATGAGGGCCTGCTAGTAGAAACATAGAAACATAGAACATAGGTGCAGGAGTAGGCCATTCGGCCCTTTGTGCCAGCACCACCATTCAATATGATGATCCAAAATCAGTACCCCGTTCCTGGTTTCTCCCCATATCACTTGATTCCGTTAGCCCCAAGAGCAATATCTAACTCTCTCTTGAAAACCCCCAATGAATTTCCACAGGTTCACAACTTTCTGGGTGAAAAAGTTTTTCCTCATCTCAGTCCTAAATGGCCGACCCCTTATTCTTAAACTGGTGCCAGCATGTAGAAGGCAGGACATGCAAGCATCCGCATTTCCTTGTGCCCACAGAGAAATCAGTGACCTGAATGGACAACCCCAAGCAGAAGTAAACAGCAGGAGTGGACCACTTGCTGTCTCTTGCCTGCCTCACCGTTCAGTTCTGCCCAATGTCTCAACTCCTTTTCACAGCCCTCATTTTCAACCGATCTTCCAAAAAACAATTCTCCGTGCCTCCACCTTCAATACTTCTAATTATCTACCCTCTTTTTACCAAATCAAATTAGCCTACAAACCTGAACGTCTTTGGAGTGTGGGAGGAAACCGGAACGCCCGAGGAAAGCCCACGCAGTCACTGGGAGAACGTACAAACTCCGTACAGACAGCGCCCGTAGTCAGGATCGAACCCGGGTTTCCCGTGCTGGACAACAGTAACTCTACCACTGCGCCACCATGCCGTTATGCTGAGCCAATGAAATGGGACCTATGTGCCCCGCCACTCGTTAGTCAGAGGGAGGTGAATCTGTGGAATTCATTGCTGCAGAAGGCTGTGTAGGCCCAGTCATTTGATATTTTTTAAGGCAGAGCTTGATAGATTCTTGATTAGTACGGGTGTCAGGGGATAATGGGGAGAAGGCAGGAGAATGGGGTTGTGAGGGATAGGTGGATCAGCCATGGTTGAATGGCGGAGTAGACTAGATGGGCCGAATGGCCTAATTCTGCTCCGAGAAATGATGAATAATCGGGGCTGTACCAAGGAGTTGGTCTGAGCAATGAGCTGTGCGTGCATTACTGAACTGAAGCATTCAACCATCCAATCTACAGCCCAGAGTCTGGCCGTTGCAGCAAACGTATTATTATATTACTGTATGTGCAGCACGACATTATTGTAATAATCAAATATGAAGACTAATAGGCTGGAACATTAATGAGGTAACAGTGCAGACACTTTCTGAGAATGTGCAATTTATCCAGTCAATTGCAGGAGAGAAAAATCCTGACATCTCTTTTTCGTCGTTGATTAACGTTCGTCTTTATCATTCTTGAAGAAAGGGATACAGCGCGGAAACAGGCCCTTCTGCCCACCGAGTCCGTGCTGACCAGCGATCACCCCGCACACCCGCACTATCCTCCACACGCCAGGGACAATTTTACAACTTACCAGAGCCAGTTAACCTACAAACACGTACATCTTTGGAGTGTGGGAGGAAACCAGAGCACCCGGAGAAAACCCACGCGGGTCACAGGGAGAACGTACAAACTCCGTACAGGCAGCGCCCGTAGTCGGGATTGAACCCGCTTCTCTGGCGCTGTGAGGCAGCAACTCTACCGTTGCGCCACGGTGCCGCCCTTCTTCTTCTTTCGTGTGGCGTGCACAGCCTAAAGTTGCTGGACAACTTGTTCTATTTGATCTTCTGTTTGTGCACGTCGAGTGGAGTGTATCAGTCTAAACAAGGCGGACCACGTGAAGGTTGCAATCTTCCACCCCTGTGCTGCCCTGCGTTGAAGGATTGTTTTCACCAAGTTGTAAGTGTCATAGGTTCATAAGTTCATAAGTGATAGGAGCAGAATGAGGCCATTCTGCCTGTCAAGTCTAGTCCGCCATACAATCATGGTTGATCTATCTCATCCTCCTAACCCCATTCACCTACATTCTCCCTACGACCACTGACATCCATACTAATCAAGAGTCTATCTATCTCTGCCCTTCGCAACAACCTGCTCTTAATGCTCTTAAGACGGTGCAATTGATAGTAGACTTTAGGAGAGCTGCCACTCCCCACAACCCACTCACCATCAACAACAGCCACAGTAACACCTGTGGAATCTTTTAAGTTCTTAAGGACCTGAAATGGAGGGCTACCATCGACTCTACAGTCAAAAAGGTACAACAGAGGATGTACTTCCTGCGGCAGCTGAGGAAACACAATCTGCCACAGGCAATGATGGTCCAATTCTACACGGCCATCATAGAGTCTGTTCTCACCTTCTCCATCATGGTCTGGTTTGGCTCAGCCACCAAGCACGACACCTGGAGGCTGCAGCGAATCGTCCGATCAGCAGAGAAGGTTATTGGCTGCAACCTTCCCTCCATTGCACATCCCCAATCATTTCCACATCAATATAATTTAATGCTGCATGTAGTTTGTGTTTTTGTGTATCCATGACTGTTGGCAGATGAAATTCCCTCCTGGGATAAATCTAGTCCTATCGTATCCTATTTTATCGTACCGTGGACTCGTGTGAAAGATATAACTCCTGGTTGAAGTCCATTAGTGTGTTGGTGTGATGCTAATTCCTGGACGAACAGAACAGAGCTGGTGAAACGACTGGTCCATTTCCAATCCCAGTGTATTAAAAGAATACACCAGATACCTTCCTTGAAGATTTCACGTTTGCCCCAAAATAATTAAACGTGTATGGATTTTTGAGAGCATCATTGAGAAGGCTCTGGCTGTGAATTAATCTGCACGTATTTCCAGAGTTCTTCCTTTGACAAGAAACAAGGAGAGAGAAGCTTGAAGTCATTAAAGTAATTAAGAGGCATGTGCAAAGTTGCTTCATATTCTTACCGGCTGTATCATTTATAGATCAATAGAAGCGCTGAGAGGTTTAAGTATGGATAATGACGTGCGTACAAGTCTTACAAGCGATTTTATAGACGGAACCAGCAGCTAAAACAAAATTAAATCCTACAGTACAAGAGGTTACACGACAACACCAATCTGATCAATTTGTCACAGAGTTTACGATCACAAAGTAATCGTCTTGCTTACATCTGAATATAATATTCTTGAATCGAGGGACTAGATTGCCAAATGAATTCTGATTCATTATAATGAAGAATTTATGTGCAGGAAGGAACTGCAGGTGCTGGTTTACACCGAAGGTAGACACAGAATGCTGGAGTAACTCAGCGGGACAGGCAGCATCCCTGGATGGAAGGAATGGGTGACATTTCAGGTCGAGACCCTTCTTCAGACGTGAAAAGTCACCCATACCTTCCATCCAGAGAGGCTACCTGACCCGCTGAGTTATTCCAGAATTTTGTGTCTACGAAGGGTTTATCGTTACGCCCCTGTCCCACTTAGGAAACCTGAACGGAAACCTCTGGAGACTTTGCGCCCCACCCAAGGTTTCCGTGCGGTTCCCGGAGGTTTTTGTCAGTCTCCCTAATGGTTGAAAGTGGTTTCCGCTTCTTCTATGTTCGAGCGATTATTTCAAAAAATTCAAAACCGGCCGCGACTAAAAATATGTTGCCGTTTTAAAAATCGGTAATTTTTTAGTGGAAGCCGGTTGCGATGCTAGTTGAAGGTGGTTGCCGGAGGTTGCAGGTAGTGGAAGGTAAGACCTCCCTGGTGGAATAAAACTGGGTGAAAAAAAGGCAACCACCTTCAAACCTGCTGAGTTTCTCCAGGCTTTTGTGTAACCCTCGGGTCTCCAGCATCTGCAGTTCCTTCTTTAACACACACACACAAGGGACAATTTTCAATTTTACCGAAGCCAATTAGCTAACAGAACAGTACGTCTTTGGAGTGTGGGAGGAAACCAGAATTCCCGGAGAAAACCCACGTGGCCACGGGGAGAACATGCAAACTCCGTACAGACAGCACTCGTAGTCAGGATCGATCCCTGGTCTCTAGCGCTGTAAGACAGCAAATCTACCGCTGCGCCACCGTGCCACCCTTTCACTCAGGCAGGCTTTTTAATGTTGCTCACCTCCATAGCTTTATGTTACGTGATATATAACTGGTTACAATAAATCTAACTGCTTTGCCATCACTCATGACATGCAGTGTATTCATTCTTGCTTCCACTCGCCTGCCTTTAATCGAAAACCATACCTTCCGGGGTGTGAACGAATTTAATTGCCGTTGCCCTATGCTGGCTGCAACAAATTATGCCCATTAAACTTCAGTCATATAGCTCAGGATGATAAACAGGATATTACTAAGTTTGTTATGGAAAATAAATAACGTTCGGTTGTGGGTCACTTTGCACAAGGCAGAGAGTGGTCTGGTACCGACTCCACACTCTAAACTAAAGTGGCGCTGAAATGAGACCAACCAGTAAAGGGCCCGTCCCACTTGCATGCGTCTGGCGCGAGCAAACGTGGTCGCTTGAGGCGTACGGCCGCACGGTGTCGGTCCCACTTTGAACCGTGCAGGCGTATGGAGTTGTGCGGGGCTGCTCCCGACATCGCACGGGGCTCCGAAAATCCCACACTGTCCGAACATTTCACGCGCCAACGGCCTGTCGGCCCGCAGGCGCATTGAGGGCGTACGCGGCGTCTTGACGGCGTATGCATTGCGCGATGACATCACCACCCAATGCCCAAATGCAGTCGGCCCGCATCCTGCCCAGCTGATTGGTGAGTATGACACGAATTACGTCATGCGCAAACTTACCGCGCACTTACCGCGAACTTAGCGCGAACTCAGCTTCCGTTTGGTCACGCCAAACACATGCAATCACATGCAAGTGGGACAGGCCCCTTACTGTCCACCCTAAACCCAGCTTCAATTCATCGCACGTGTCTACAGCAGGCTGCGCATTCATTCTCCCTTTGTTTCCAACACCATTAAATCAATGCCATGAATTAAACAAACAAGCCTTGGGCAAGATAGATGCTGCAATGACAGAGGATCATCCCTCTTGTAGGTGGGATTTTACTCCAGCTTAGATCACAGGAGCTGTTATGGAGATGCTTCCGCCCATCCCCAGCCTCCCCCACTGTGCAGCTCGTTATACATTGGCCAAGATGATTTAAATTATTTTCTTGTCAATAATCATGAGGAGTAACATTTAACCTTATAGATTTCTGCTGAGTTTGACTCCATTGGTTGGGGTAGATCATCCAGACCAGAGATGGTTTGTTTAGTTTAAAGATACAGCGCCCCACCGACTCCACACCAACCAGCGATCCCCTCACGCTAACACTATCCTACACACACTATGGACATTTTTTTAACGTTTACATTTGCCCAAGGCAATTAACCTACAAACTTGTACGTCTTTGGAGTGTTGGAGGAAACTGAAGATCTTGGAGAAAACCCACACGGTCACGGGGAGAACGTACAAACTCTGTATAGGCCGTGGTCGGGATCGAACCCGGGTCTCTGGTGCTGTAAGTTGTAAAGGGCCTGTCCCACTTATGCGACCTTGGCTTGCAAATTACGTGACCTCGTGGTCGCTTGAGGCGTACGGGCACCGTATGGCTGCGCGGGGCTGGTCCCACTTAGAAGCGCGGAGTTTGTCGGTTAATTGGCTTCGGTAAAGGTTTTAAATTGTCCCCAGTGTGTAGGGTAGTGCTAGTGTATGGGGATCGCATGTCGCCATAGACTCGGTGGGCGGGATGACCTGTTCCTGTGCTGGATCTCTAAAACTAATCTACACTAAACACGTCACCACACACCAGATAGAGGTCTATGAGTGTTTCTCTCAGTGTGCAGAGCCCTGGTCACACTGACTTTCTGCTGAGTAAAATGTAGAGAAAATGTTAACATTTTAAAGAGTTGACGGCAAGATTGCAGCAGCTCCCAAAAGACTGCAGGTTTAAATAGTTCACTCAATCATCGAGTCTTGCACCAGAGGCCTCCGGGTGGAATCAAACACGTGGCTCAGATCTTAACCACAGGCGATATTTAGCTGGAAGGGTTCGACCATGTTGTTCCAGTGGAACTTGAGCTTAATGGAAGAAGGGTCTCGACCCGAAACGCTGTCAATTTCCTTCACTCCACAGATGCTGCCTCACCCGCTGAGTTTCTCCAGCATTTTTGTCTACCTTGAGCTTAACGGGTTGTGTCCCCAGCAATGACGACAGGAATGTGTGGGATTGCCCTTGGCGAAGCTTCTCCCATTCCACTGACCGCGTCGTTTATCCCTGTGGACGTGAGCCACTTCTCCATGTCTCTGAAGTGCCAAAGTGAAAACATCAGCAGGGCGACACGCAAAGTGGCACGGCGGTAGAGTCGCCTCCTTACAGCGCTCGCAGCGCCGGAGACCCAGGAAAAATGTTCCCAATGTTGGGCGAGTCCAGAGCCAGGGGCCACAGTCTTAGAATAAAGCGGAGGCCATTTAAGACTGAGGTGAGAAAACACTTTTTCACCCAGAGGGTTGTGAATTTGTGGAATTTCCTGCCACAGAGGGCAGTGGAGGCCAATGGTTCCCACTGTGGGGGAAGGCACAAAGTCCAGTCCCCGTCCCCATGTCCACCCAAAGTAGTTGGCCCATTGAGGCCTCCACAGTCGCCGCTACAGAGGCCCGATGTTCCCGGCTGTTCTCACCGGGTGATGGTACTCCGGCGTCGGTAGACCATCTCAGCGGCTTGGGGTGCCAGGAACAGCCGCTTACTTACCGGAGACCGCGACTTCCAAGCCAACAGGCCGTGCTGTACGGAGCTCCACACACTGGCGATCTCGGCGTGAGATCCCAGGCTCCACAAGTGTAAAGTTCAGCGCCGCCGCCCGCTGCTGGCCGCTCCCCAGACCCGCGGCTCCGCGATGGTTTTCTCAGCAGTCGCAGCAAACCAGAGTTCCAGCGCGGCGACCCAGGCAAGGCATCGCCCGCTCCGCTCCGCAATAGCGCTCTAGCGCTGCGACGCCTCCGAAGCCGAGGTTCTGGCCAGGTCCCACCAGGAAAACGCCGCTCCAGACCCCGCTGGTAGGCCGCGAGGACGGGTCGGAGTTGCTGCTCGAGGAAAGCCGCCTCTCCAACCAGGAATGGTTTAGATCAAAGCATATTCATGTGTTAGAATGGCCCAGTCAAAGTCCAGACCTAAATCCAATTGAGAATCTCTGGCAAGACTTGAAAATTGCTGTTCACGGACGCTCTCCATCCAATCTGACTGAGCTTGAGCTATTTTGCAAAGAAGAATGCGCAAATATTTCAGCAAAGCTGGTAGAGACATACCCCAAAAGACTTGCAGCTGTAATTGCAGCGAAAGGTGGTTCTACAAAGTATCGACTCTTGGGGGCTGAATACTTTTGCACGCCGCACTTTTCAGTTTTTTATTTGTATAAAAAATTTGGAAACCATGTATCATTTTCCTTCCACTTCACAATTATGCACCACTTTGTGTTGGTCTATCACATAAAATCCCAATAAAATACATTTACGTTTGTGGTTGTAACGTGACAAAATGTGGAAAAGTTCAAGGGGTATGAAAACATTTGCAAGCCACTGTATGTGGGATGGTCAGAATCCCTCAGCCGTTATTCCCATGGGAATGTTCAGAGAGGATTCTGTATTACAGCTGCACTGCCACATGTCCGACTGGACATGAATACCCCAGATTCCTTATAGCATACTTTTTACGCAGTCCTTTGATGGTTCAGCGGTTCATAATTATCACATCTAGGGCGGCACAGAGGCATAGCACTGGAGCTACTACCTCACAGCGCCAGAGGCCCGGCTTCGATCCTGACCACGGGTGCTGTCTGTATGGAGTTTGCACGTTCTCCCCGTGACCTGCGTGGATTTTCTCCAGGATCTTTGGTTCCACACTGTAAAGACGTACCTAGGTTTGTAGGTTAATTGGAGATAGACAAAAATGCTGGGGTGCAGCAGCATCTATGGAGCAAAGGAAATAGGCAACGTTTCGGGCCGAAACCCTTCTTCAGACTCCATAGATGCTGCTGCACCCACTGAGTTTCTCCAGCAGTTTTGTCAACTTCCGATTTTCCAGCATCTGCAGTTCCTTCTTAAACACATTGTAAGTTAATTGGCCTTGGTAAAAGAAAGTGTAAACTGTCCCTAGTGTGTAGGTTAGTGTTAGTCAACAGGGCGATAGCTGGTCGGCACGGACTCCGTGGGCAAAGGGTATCTCTAAAGTCTAACGTTTAAGTTCTAAATCTACAGGGAGAGGTTGGATAAGCTTGGATTGTTTTCTCTGGTACATCGGCAGTGGAGGGGTGACTTGATAGAAGTTTATAACAGTATGGGAGGCAGAGACGAGGTAGACAGTCGGAATCTTCTTCCCAGAGTGGAAAATGTCCAACACTAGAGGGCATAGCTATAAGGTGAGAGGAATAAAGTTGAAAGTAGATGTGCTGGGGCAGGTTTTTCCCACAGAGAGTGGTGGGGGCCTGGAACGAGCGCCAGGGGCAGGTACGATAGCTTTTTGAAGTTGCACATGGAAGAGGAAGGAATAGAGGGATATGGATGATGTGCAGGCAGATGAGGTCATTTTAACTTGGTGCCATGTGTTGGAAGGAACTGCAGATACTGGTTTAAACCAAAGATGTGCCCCCATTCTTAGTCACGTGTGTGACCAAAAAATATGGAAAACATAGAAACATAGAAACATGGAAAATAGGTGCGGGAGTAGGCCATTCGGCCCTTCGAGCCAGCATTGCCATTCAATGTGATCATGGCTGATAATCCAACTCAGTATCCTGTACCTGCCTTCTCTCCATATCCGCCATCTTGTTGCCAACGAAATGCATTTCGTTGTCCAATGCATTTCGTTGTCTCTGTACTGTACACTGACAATGACAATTAAAATTGAATCTGAATCTGAATCTGAATCCCTTTAGCCACAAGGGTCACATCTAACTCCCTCTTAAATATTGCCAATGAACTGGCCACAACTACCTTCTGTGGCAGAGAATTCCACAGATTCACCACTCTCTGTGTGAAAAATGTTTTTCTCATCTCGGTTCTAAAATACTTCCCCCTTATCCTTAAACTGTGACCCCTTGGTCTGGACTTCCCCAACATCAGGAACAATCTTCCTGCATCTAGCCTGTCCAACCCCATAAGAATTTTGTACGTTTCTATAAGATCCCCCCTCAATCTTCTAAATTCTAGCGAGTACAAGCCGAGTCTATCCAGTCTTTCTTCATATGAAACATTGTGGAATACATATTTCATAATTCAGAAAGCATTACAGGGATATTGTTTTGTACTGCATATATGATTCATATTTTTTTTGAAGTTGGTCAAGTGAAATTATTATGTGATACTGACAACGTTTGTTTTGGGTCAGAGGTCAAATACGACTGGTCACGTGTGTGACCTGACATGGAAGCATTTTTTTTCGTAACTCAGTTTTATCTCACAAACTCTGTGAATTTTAAAAAGCTAGAATGTTAATACCTTTAGCAGACGTGCGTTATGGTTCTGTAGGTCGGAAAATAGCGATGAATAAGATTAATCTCTTACAAGATATTTTTAAAACATTTTTTAATGCATCAGGGGTCGGCAACCTATGGCCCAGGGGTCGGATCCAGCTCGTAACCCCAAATTATCCGGCCTGCAGGCGTTTTTTTTTTCCAATTCGTTTTCGCGACCTAGGAAATGCAGCGAGTCCCTCGTGTCTAACGGGACACGAGGGATCTGGGAACTGCAGAAAACTAATTGAAAAACTCGTGACAACTAATGCGAAAAACACCGTGTCACACTAGTTGGGAGGTATTATTACTAATTTATGTGGTATTAGTATGTATTATCACTGATTACTAATTTAGTTAGTATGTATTATTATTACCTCCATTTAGTAACCATGGTGATAGATGTGGCACGCCATCTGCTCGCAGACATTGGTCCTGGCCCCGATGCAGACCAAGGATGCTGACCCCTGCTTTGTGGGGCGCCATCTGGTCACGTGTGCGACAGTTTGGTTCACTTTCCAAAGAATGGCCCAGATAGACTCAAAAAGCTAGAGTAACTCAGCGGGATAGGCAGCATCTCCGGAGAGAAGGAATGGGTGACGTTATGGGTCGGGACCCTTCTTCAAACTGGAGGTGTCTGAAGAAGGGTCTCGACACAAAACGTCACCCGTTCCTCCTCTCCAGAGACGCTGCCTGTGCCGCTGAGTTACTCCTGCTTTTTGTGTGTAACGGCAAACATTGTGGGCCGAAGGGCCTGTTCCTGTGCTGTGCTGAGCCGTGCTACATTCTATACTCCATACTGTAAGTATCCAACACCACTGCCTCGTCATTGCAGTGTAAGTTTCTCCCAGACGCAGGCAAGTAACAAATATCCTGATGGAGTTTAATTATCTCCTTATTATAATTTATTATTTTTAGAGTAGCTTAGGTCTTATTTTTCAAGTTCCATGTAACTGACTAACTCTTGAAAAGCTCTATAGCCAAGAGGCAATATTCCAATTCCCCGGGATTAGTTTTGCTTAATGATGGATTGGATTCCAGTTTCCATTAGACAACATTTATTTCACCAGGGTGAATGGTAGTAAAATCCAAATAGGGTGTAATTTTATTTTTATTTTGCTTCCATCTTTTCAAGATCCAAGCAGAAAACCTCATGTAATAAAGACAAACTGCAGATAGAGTCTTAGTCATAGATTCACACATCGTGGAAACAGGCCCTTTGGCCCAACTTGCCCACGCCGGTCAACATGCCCCCATCTTGCCCCCAACATGCCCCCATCTTGCCCCCAACATGCCCCAACTTGCCCACACTGGCCAACATGCCCCCAACATGCCCCCAACATGCCCCCATCTTGCCCCCAACATGCCCCCATCTTGCCCCCAACATGCCCCAACTTGCCCACACTGGCCAACATGCCCCCAACATGCCCCCAACATGCCCCCATCTTGCCCCCAACATGCCCCAACTTGCCCACACTGGCCAACATGCCCCCAACATGCCCCCAACATGCCCCCATCTTTCCCCCAACATGCCCCAACTTGTCCACGCCGGCCAACAGTCCCCCATCTTTTCCCCAACATGCCCCAACTTGTCCACGCCGGCCAACAGGCCCCCATCTTTCCCCCAACATGCCCCAACTTGTCCACGCCGGCCAACATGCCCCATCTTTCCCCCAACATGCCCCCAACTTGCCCCAACTTGTCCATGCCGGCCGACATGCCCCTATCTTGCTCCCAACCTGCCCCAACTTGCCCACACTGGCCAACATGCCCCCAACTTGCCCCAAATTGTCCACACCGGTCAACATGCCCCCAACATGCCCCCAACTTGCCCCAACTTGTACACACCGGTCAACATGCCCCCAACTTGCACACGCCGGCCAACATGCCCCCAACATGCCCCCAACATGCCCCCAACTTGCCCACACCGGCCAACATGCCCCCAACATGCCCCCAACATGCCCCCAACGTGCCCACGCCGGCCAACATGCCCCCAACGTGCCCACGCCGGCCAACATGCCCCCAACATGCCCCCACCTTAAGCTCCATACCTAAAGCTATATATAATTGAATATAAAATCTCACCAATTCCACCATCTTAATAGAAGCCTGACCATTGCAGCTGGTAGAGCCACTGCCTCACAATAGACAATAGACAATAGGTGCAGCAGTAGGCCATTCGGCCCTTCGAGCCAGCAACACCATTCAATGTGATCATGGCTGATCATCCCCAATCAGTACCCCGTTCCTGCCTTCTCCCCATATCCCCCGACTCCGCTATCTTTAAGAGCCCTATCAAGCTCTCTCTTGAAAGTATCCAGAGAACCGGCCTCCACCGCAGAGAATTCCACAGACTCACCTTCACTCTCTGTGTGAAGAAGTGTTTCCTCGTCTCCGTTTTTAATGGCTTACTCCTTATTCGTAAACTGTGGCCCCTGGTTCTGGACTCCCCCAACATCGGGAACATGTTTCCTGCCTCTAGAGTGTCCAAACCCTTAATAAACATATGATTCAATAAGATTCCCTCTCATCCTAAATTCCAGAGTGTACAAGCCCAGCCACTCCATTCTCTCAGCATATGACAGCCCCGCCATCCTGGGAATTAACCTTGTGAACCTACGCTGCACTCCCTCAATAGCAAGAATGTCATTCCTCAAATTATGGGAAGCACAAATTAGGGCTCTCACTTCACCAGCGATCCCAGTTCGATCCTGACCGCGGGTGCAGTCTATGGGGAATTTTCACATTCTCCCTGTGACCGCGTGGGTTTCCTCCGGATGCTCCGGTTTTCTCCCACATCCCAAGTACATGCGGGGTGGTGGGATAATTGGGCCCTGTAAGCCATCCCGATTGTGGATGAGAAAGTGGGATAACACTGTCGTTAATCGATGGTCAGCATGGACTCGGTGGGCCGAAGGGCCTGTTTTCATGCTGCTCATCTTGAATTCTCTGGGAAACACCTGCGTCTGATTAAGGTTTTGTGATCAGCGGCGGGGTGGCGCAGCTGGAAAGTTGCAGCCTCACCGCGCCAGGGACCCAGGTTCGATCCTGACCACGGGTGCTGTCCGTACGGAGTTTGTGCGCGTTCTCCCTGTGGACTGCGTGGGTTTTCTCCGGGTACTCCATATTCCTCCCCACACTCCAAAGACGTGCGGGTTTGTAGGTGAATCGGCTTCTGTAGATCGTCCCCAGTGTGTCGGATAGTGCTAGTGCATGGGTGGTCGTTAGAATAAAGGGGAGGTCATTTAAGACTGAGGTGAGAAAAAACTTTTTCACCCAGAGAGTTGTGAATTTGTGGAATTCCCTGCCACAGAGGGCAGTGGAGGCCGAATCACTGGATGGATTTAAGAGAGAGTTGGATAGAGCTTAGGGGCTAGTGGAGTCAAGGGCTATGGGGAGAAGGCAGGCACGGGTTATTGATAGGGGACGATCAGCCATGATCACAATGAATGGCGGTGCTGGCTCGAAGGGCTGAATGGCCTCCTCCTGCACCTATTGTCTGTGTTTCTATGTTGGTCGGCATGGACCCGGTGGTGCCAAAGGGCCTGCTTCCGCGCTGCATCTTAAACTCAACTGAAACTAAACTAAATTCCAAATAAGATGTGAGAATCAATGTCAAGGGTTTGATGGTGAGGCATCGGCAGATGCAACGCAACGATCAGAAGCACACATAGATGTCTGTATGAAGAACATCCAATCAGCAGGAGACTGACAATCTCACTGTGAACTTAAAACAACCTCATCTGCAGCGTGACATGCTCAGAGATCAAACAAGATAATGCTCCTCAGCTCTCCTCTCTCTAAAGCTGACTTCGCCAGAGATCGCTGCTTGTCTCCTGTGCTCTCTTTGCCCATTTCTTCAGCACTCCACTGATCTAAATTAGCTGTCCATGCAGAAGGGTTTGGGTTTTTTAATTCTCAATGAGTCATTGAGTGATACAGCGTGGAAACAGGCCCTTCGGCCCAACTTGCCCACGCCGGCCAACAGTATACAGTAGTATACCCCTATATCCCTCCAAACCTGTCCTATCCACGCACCTGTGTAACAGCTTCTTATACGTTGCGATAGTCCCGGCCACAACTACCTCCTCTTACAACTCGTTCCATACCCCCACCACCCTCTGTGTGAAAAAGTCACCACTCAGATTTCGATTTCAAAGAGGGAGTTAGATGTGGCCCTTGTGGCTAAGGGGATCAGAGGGTATGGAGAGAAGGCAGGTACGGGATACTGAGTTGGATGATCAGCCATGATCGTATTGAATGGCGGTGCAGGCTCGAAGGGCCGAATGGCCTACTCCTGCACCTAATTTCTATGTTTCTATGTTTCTATGATTAAATCTTTTCCCCTTCACCTTGAACCCACGTCTTCTAGTCCTCGATTCACCTACTCTGGGCAAGAGGCTCTGTGCATCTGCCCGATCTATTCCTCTCATGATTTTATACTCTTCTGCATACGATCACCCCTCATCCTACTGCGCTCTTCTCTTCTGAGTTTTCCAATATTTCAAAGGCCTAGCGATCCCAGTCTCTGTAAATGTCTGCAGAACTCCCTTGGTCAAGAACGAACCTGGAACGGATTGGGGAGGGGTCGGAAAGAATTATGATAAGTATGGGTGCCTTATGCCCCTGTCTCACTTAGGAAACCTGAACGGAAACCTCTGGAGACTTTGCGCCCCACCCAAGGTTCCCGTGCGGTTCCCGGAGGTTTTTGTCCTCCGGCAACCACCTTCAACTAGCATCGCAACCGGCTTCGACAAAAAAATTCCCGATTTTTAAAACGGAAACCACTTTCAACCAGTAGGGAGACTGACAAAAACCTCCGGGAGCCGCACGGAAACCGCACGGCAACCTTGGGTGTGGCGCAGAGTCTCCAGAGGTTTCCGTTCAATTTTCCTAAGTGGGACAGGGGGGTAAGCCCCTGGGGCATTCTGAACAGGCTCTGCAGTGAGATAGTCCACTCAGTCTGCCTAGATCTACCTGATCTCCTGGTTGCTAAACACTTTAACACTCCCTCCCATTCCCACACTGCCCTTTCTGTCCTGGGCCTCCTCCATTGTCAGACTGAGGCCCAACACTAATTGGACGAGCAGCACCTCATATTTCACTTGGGCAGCTTTCAACCTAGTGGTATGAACATTGACTTCTCTAACTTCAAGTTACCCTTGCTTTCCCTCTCTCTCCATCCCTCCCCAATCTAATTCGCCAGCTCGTTTCAATGTCCTCCTGATGAAATGTTACTGACTGCAGGCCTTGTTGTTGTCACCTTCCCCTCAGCTAACCATGTTCTATTCTATATTTTCCTTGACCTTCGTCCTCTTTGATCTTTCGTTTTCACACCCTTTCCTTCTCTAGTCTCCCTCTCCCCCGACTCTCAGTCAGAAGAGGGGTCTTGACTCAAAACATCAACCATTCCTACCTCCTGTCCCGCTGAGTTGTGTCTGTCCCACATTTTGTGTCTATCTTTAGTCCACTGAACATCTTTGCAATGCCGAGCAGTGGCCCCCACATCTCTGTTTTGTCACAACCTTCTTTAGACTATAGTGAAACAGCACGGAAACAGGCCGTTCAACCACCGAGTCCTTGCCAACCAGCGATCCCCGTACACCAGCACTATCCCACACACTAGGGACAATTTACAATTTTACCAAAGCCAATTAACCTACAAGCCTGCACGCCTTGGGACTGTGGGAGAAAACCGGAGAAAACCCGTGCGGTCACAGGGAGAATGTACAAAATCCACAGAGACACCACCCATGGTCAGGATCGAGCAGAGATCTCCGGCGCTGTAAGGCAGCAACTCTACCGCAGCGCCACCGTGCCGCTCTATTTCTCCTCATGGAGAAATCTCTGGCCTGAACCTTCAACATCCTGCATTACTTGATATTAATGACTAATTCTGGCATTGTTCGAACTAGCTGCATTGCAAACCACAGTGACATTCCTCTTATTTGCACCATCTCCCGTGACAGTCCTGCAGTCAAGCGCCTAAAGACATTGGCACAAAGTCCTGCCCGGTCTTCTGGAACGACGCAGAAAGACTTGTTCACCTGCACAAGTCTCTTGTCGTATACTGATTGAGTGTTTTGCCTGGTCGCACTTTAACAGGACGTACAAGCCCATTGCTCTGGTTATTGGATGTTTAAATAGCAGCGATGAGTAGTTAGTGCGGCTGCCTCATGGTGCATGGGACTTGCGTTCAACCCTGGTTCTGGTATCGATGCATTTTGTGTCTGTGTTCGATGTAAACCAGCATCTGCAGTTTCTTCCTGGGCAAAATGACCAGATTTACAACCTCAATGTTTGGGCTACCAGTGTGAGATTCTATTCATCTGTCCCGTTCAGCCCATCAGTTGATAGCTTTTACTACATTAATTGCCAGAAGATCTATTTTCGGCACGAGAACCCGACTGAATCCGGAATCAAAGAATAGATGAAGTAGTACATTTCATAAAACGCGGCTATATCTCCAACGATGTGTAATCTGTAGAACGTTCCATTCTTTCTCAACTTATTACCCTTTTTTTTGTTTAACCTTTCTCTATTAATTTCTGTCTTTATAAAAAATGGAAAAATATATATATATAGAAATACAATTATTATGCAATTGTTAATATAAACAATACTGATAATGTACATCTACAAAGAACAGAATGCTTTTTATTATGTAGATAACGAACAAACTGCTTTTTATTATGTAGTTGCTTCTAATTAATAAAAACATTTAACAAGAAAAAAAGATCTATTTTATTTAAATAGAAAGACTCTAATCCTCCACCACACTCCGTTGGTACTCTGAAATTATATCACGTTTAAATTTAGGAAAAATTAGAAATGACATTGTTGAACCCTCGGTTAAATTTGATAGGACTTTGGGGAAGCTTTATTCAATATTTTCACACGATATAGAAACATAGAAACATAGAAAATAGGTGCAGGAGGAGGCCATTCAGCTCTTCGAGCCAGCACCGCCATTCGTAGTGATTATGGCTGATCTTCCGCTATCAATAACCCATGCCTGCCTTCTCCCCATATCCCTTGACTCCACCAGCCCCTAGAGCTCTATCCAACTCTCTCTTAAAACCGTGTTAAAGAAGGAACTGCAGATGCTGGAGAATCGAGGGTTACACAAAAAGCTGGAGAAACTCAGCGGGTGCAGCAGCATCTAAGGAGCGAAGGAGATAGGCGACGTTTCGGGTCGAGACCCTTCTTCAGACCCTCTCTTAAATCCATCCAGTGATTTGGCCTCCACTGCCCTCTGTGGCAGGAAATTCCATAAATTCACAACTCTCTGGGTAAAAAAGTTTTTTCTCACCTCATTCTTAAATGACCTCCCCTTAATCTAAGACTGTGACCCCTGGTTCTGGACTCACCTAACGTTGGGAACATTTATCCTGCATCTAGCTTGTCCAGTCCTTCTATAATGTTATATGTTTCTATAAGATGCCCTCATCCTTCTAAACTCCAGATAATTTATATCCAGTGGATATAAATCATGCATTGTATCTCCAGCCGTTATAACGATTTTTTTCTTTATACGGTGGAAGAGATTTGACGACAAACAAAGATCTAAACTGTTGAATTTTTTTTTTTTGCAGCCCAGATTCTGTTCTTATTTTCCTTACTTTAGTTTAGGGGGTTTGGCTTTTTTTAAATTTTTTTTTAGATATACAAGTTCTCTTTTAACTGCTTATCTATATTTACATAGAGACTGGGAGGTCTATAACCTATATGTATTTTGACACTGGATTTATGTTTAGCTTACATTTGTTGTGAATGTAATCCTGATCCCGATGTATCAATATCACTGTTATGTTTATCTTTTTTCTTGTTGAAAAAATAATAAAAGGATACAACAAAATCACCAGGTTCGACTTGGGAATAAAAGAAAGATCCCATCTAGCTTTCAGCAGAAGATAGACACAAAATGCCGGAGTAACTCAGCGGGACAGGCAGCATCTCTGGAGAACATGGATAGGTGACGTGCGGTTAGGAAGGAACTGCAGATGCTGGTTTACACCAAAGATGGACACACAATGCTGGAGTAACTCCGAGGAAGAAACAGAAGGCTTTAAGACTATTCTGGTGGGGGATGGAGGTGTAGAGTCTAGTCTGTAGAAGAGGCTCGACCCGAAATGTCACCCATTCCTTCTATCCAGAGTTGCTGCCTGCCCCGCTGAGTTACTCCAGCATTGTGTGTCTATCTGTGGATAGGTGAGGTTTCGGGTCGAGACTAAGACTGTGGGGGTGCTGTCAACCAGCACTTCCAGTTCCTTTCCACACACTAGCTTTGAGCAGAACCAGGTCTCGGTGTGTGCGCAATATAATTTTTCCCATTTAAATCATTTAGACCCCCCAGAGTTCGCAGCGTGAAGTGAGGTGTACCCTGTGGCACGAGCTCTTCAATAATTCCCCACCAGGCGATGAGGACATGACCTGAAGAAAGGACAGCTGCAGTGAATAAAATCTGAAACACACTTGCTTTTAATGTCTTATGCTGATACGGTAGATCCCTGGTACGAGAAGCTCTGTAATTATGTGCAGAATTGGCATTTAAGTGCCTCAGAGGTCGGTGGAGGCCAGTTCTCTGGATGCTTTCAAGGGAGAGCTAGATAGGGCTCTTAAAGATAGCGGAGTCAGGGGATATGGGGAGAAGGCAGGAACGGGGTACTGATTGGGGATGATCAGCCATGATCAAAGTGAATTGGGGATGATCATTGAATGGAGGTGCTGGCTCAAAGGGCCGAATGGCCTACTCCTGCACCTATTGTCTATAGGGGAGGGGAGGGGGATTGGGATGGGGAGGGGGAGGGGGAGGGGGATGGGGAGAGACATGGGGAGGGGGAGGGGGATGGGGAGGGGGATGGGGAAGGGGAGGGGGAGGGGGAGGGGGATGGGGAGGGGGAGGAGGAGGGGGATGGGGAAGGGAGGGGGAGGGGGAGGGGGAGTGGGAGGGGGATAGGGGAGGGGGAGGGGGAGGGGGATGGGGAGGGGGAGGGGGAGGGGGAGGGGGAGGGGAGGGGGATGGGGAAGGGGAGGGGGAGGGGGAGGGGGATGGGGAGGGGGAGGAGGAGGGGGAGGGGGAAGGGGAGGGGGGAGGGGAGGGGGAGTGGGAGGGGGATGGGGATGGGGATGGGGGAGGGGGAGGGGGAGGGGCAGGGGGAGGGGGATGGGGAGGGGGATGGGGAGGGGGAGGGGGATGGGGAGGGGGACGGGGGGTATGGAGGGGGGAGGGTGGGAGGGGAGAGGTGGAGGGGGGAGGGGGCATTACTGGCTGTCAACCCAGTTTGTGAGCATGAGGCGCATTAAGGGAGCTAAGAGCGTCAGCCTCTTGCGCTATTTCCATGGATGATTCATTCATGTAAAGATAAGCAGGTAGCTCGTACAAACACACAAACCGGTAACACGAGCCAGCCCTTTAGTTTACAACCGGACACAAAAAGCTGGCGTAACTCAGCGGGTCAGGCAGCATCTCCGGGAAGAAGGAATGGGTGACGTTTCAGGTCAAGACCCTTCTTCAGGCTGAGAGTCAGGGGAGAGGGAAACGAGAGAAATAGACGATGATGCAGAGAGATATACAGAGCAAATAAATGATAGATGTGTGAAAAAGTGACGATGATAACGGAAACAGGCCGTTGTTAGCTGTGGACTAGGTGAAAACGAGTTGCAGACTATGCGACACAACAAGACGACTTTAAAGCTAGTGAAACAACGTGGGTGGGGGTGGGCTGGAGAGGGAGAGCGGAGAGAGGGGGACGGAGAGAGAGCGGAGAGAGGGGGACAGAGAGCGAGAGCAGAGAGAGAGAAAGAGAGAGGGGATTCAAGGCTTCCTTGAAGTTAGAAAAATCAATATTCAGCCAGCTTTTTGTGTCCATCTTCCATTGAGATCGCATCCACCGTTGATCTGTTGTGGCGGTAAGCGAACTGCAGTGGGTCGAGGTTCTTGTCGAGGTAGGAGTTGATAATCAACCTCTCAAAACACTTCATCACCACTGACATTAGTGCCACTGGTCGATAGTCATTGAGACACATCACCTTGCTCTTCTTGGGCACCGGTATTGTTGGTCTGTTTCCGTGCTGCATCCCTAAACTAAACTAATCACATAACCAGTCTGAAGAAGGGTCTCGACCCGAAACGCCACCCATTCCTTCTCTCCAGAGATGCTGCCTGTCCCGCTGAGCTACTCCAGCGTTTTGTGTCTATCTTCGATGTAAACCAGCATTTGGAGTTCTTTCCTACACATAGAACTAGTAATATCTTCCAGGTAGCAACCCTTAAAATGACTGGGTTATTTTGTCATCGCGGGAAATGATTCTCATTGAAAAGACTAGAAATAGCAGCAGGGATGAAAAGAACGAGGGATAACTTCCTGTGAATCACTGAATTAATTATTATATAGAATTGCCCCCACAGTATTAAATGGACCAAAATGCAAAAGAGCTTTTGCATTAAAGCTCTCAGAACAGAACTAAGATCCCGGACTTAAATCTGAAGCAATTTAATTAATTTCTCTGTTCTGTTGTGAAGATTATTTATCAGGAACGTTAATATTTTATTATTAATTAAATCAAAGATTTCTGTTTATGGCCAAAGCTGAACACGTACATCGGGATGAGTGGGAAACAAGGAAAGAATGCAAGTTAATAAAATGGAATGTTATTTCAAAATCTTCCCCACTCCCTCTTTCGTACAAGACGTTTTCAATCGGGATATCTTTTACTTGCGATCATTTTGATTTTTAAATAAACTTGGGGTGGCACAGTGGCGCAGCGGTAGAGTTGCTGCCTCACAGTGCCAGAGACCCGGGTTCGATCCTGACTACGGGTGCTGCCTCTACGGTGTTTGCACGTTCTCCCCGTGACCGCGTGGGTTTTCCCAGAGATCTTTGGTTTCCTCCCACACTCCAAAAGACCTACAGGTTTGTAGGTTAATTGGTTTTGGTAAAATTGAAAATGGTCCCTAATGTGTGTAAGATGGTGTTGGTGTGCGGGGATTGTTGGCCGGTGGATGTATCATCGATCCATCATGTCCACACCTACCATCAACCATTTTTACACAAATTTACACCAATCCACCTAGAATCTAACACTCATCTACGCACGAGAGTAGAGTTGCTGCCTTACAGTGCCTGAGTTCGCCCCTGACCTCGGATGCTGTTTGTCCGGAGTTTGTACGTTCTCCCTGTGACCACGTGGGTTTTCTCCGGGTGCTCCGGTTTCTCTCCTACGTTCCGAAGACATGCAGACTTTATAGGTTAATTGGCTTCTGTAAATTGCACAAAATGCAAAACTGAGATAGCATTGAACTAGTGAGAGTGGGTGATCGATGGTCGGGATGGCCTCGGTGGGCCGAAGGACCTGTTTCCAAGCTAAACTAAATTTACAACTGCCAATTAATCAATCGCACTGCATATGTTCGGCATGTGGGAGGAAACTAGAGCACGCAGATGAATCTCATAAGCCATACGGAGAACATGCAAACTCCACCTAGACAGCACCAGAGGTCAGGAATTCACTTGGGTGACTGGAGCTATGAGGCAGCATCTCTACTGTCTGTTCAACTGCGCCACATGTCAATAAAATATTCTATTTCCTCTTTAATGATTTATTCAGGCTAAAAACTTTGTATTTTCAGGGTCACAACCTATGAATAGTTCATTTAATCATTGATTCAATCCCCCAAATCCGATGTGAAAAGTTTTTGATAAGTTCAGAAATTTAAAAAAAAGTTAAAGATCACTTTGCATTTGTTAATTGCATTTAAAAAATGCTAATTAAAAAAATGAGAAATCTCCACAGGGAGATTTAATCATTCTGCATATTATCAGCTTCTGTTATATAGAAATGTAACAATTTTACGGATTGGAACAGAATTGCCTTTTGTTTTAAAAAGGGACCCTCGTTGTTCATGAGTTCATAATTCTACTCAATAACCAAAAGTCTGTAGCCTCCTTTTGCTCTGGTATTTTATTTAATTCACTTGTTTAATCGATATTGTTTTATTAATAACGTTTAATGTTTTATGTGTCATTCCTAACTGTCACTGTATGTCATGTTGTCACTTGCGGGTGGAGCACCAAGGCAAATTCCTTGTATGTGAATACTTGGCCAATAAACCTATTCATTCATTCATTCATTCATTAAGTTCTAGGCACAGAATTGGGCCATTCGGTCCATTGGGTCTACTCCACCATTCAATCATGGCTGATCTATCTTTCCCTCTCATCCCCTTTCTCCTGCATCTCCCATAACCCCTGACACCCAATCAAGAACCTGTCATAGAAACATAGAGAATAGGTGCAGGAGGAGGCCATTCGGCCCTTCGATCCAGCACCGCCATTCATTGTGATCATGGCTGATCGTCCGCTATCAATAACCCGTGCCTGCCTTCTCCCCATATCCCTTGACTCCACTAGCCCCTAGAGCTCTATCCAACTCTCTCTTAAATCCATCCAGTGACTTGGCCACCACTGCCCTCTGTGGCAGGGAATTCCATAAATTCACAATTGTCAATCTTTGCATTAAAAACACCCATTGGCTTGGCCTCGACAGCCGTCTGCGGCAATGGATAGCTTCTTATTCGAGCCCATGCTTCCCTGACATTTCAGCGTTGTGGAAAGTATTTTCTCTTTCTCATTCCCGTTTCTGTTGTGTGTTCACATCATCCATACGCTGTTCAGCATCGTCCGCTGTCATTTATGTCACCCTTCACGCTGCTGTCAGGAGACGGACAGACGGAAGGCTTGCAAGTGTGTCCAACCTTCCGGCCCCTTGGAGAAGGTATCAAAGATGCTCTCAGGCAAGGAGATGTAGTTCTGGAGTGTGATTAGTGTTACGACGAAGGAACATTGCTGCTCTATTCACCTCGAGCTCCAGGTCTCTACAAAGACACAGATGAATCAGAGTCTAGTTGCCTCCCCAGTGACCCAAAGAAGACTCTATCATACCAGGGACAATGCACCACAGGCTTATTTAACAAACGGACCTCAGCACAAAAACTCCAAAGCCCTACTTTTGATTAATTGAATGATACAGCAATGAAACAGGCCCATCGTCCCCTCAGCCAGCAAGGAACCATTCTATATTCCCTTGACCATCTTCTGCTTTGGTCCATCATTTTCACACCTTACCCTTCCATATCTCTAGTCTCCGTCACCCCAGACTCTCAGTTTGAAAATAGGGTCTCGACCAGAGACGTCCCCCATTCCTTCTCTCCAGAGAGTTACTCGGCATTTTGCGTCTATCTTAGGTGTAAACCAGTTCCTCCCTACTCATTGAAACGGGTGCATCAGCCGAGCATGTCCGCGCCGACCATCGACCCACACGTTCACATTGGATCTATGTTATCTCCCTTTCGTATCTGCTTCTTACACACTGGGAATAATTTAAGGCCCTGTCCCACTTGCGTGTCCTTGGCACGCAAATTACACGACCTCGTCGCCGCGTTGAGGCGCACGGGTGTCATATGGCCGCACGGGGCCTGGTCCCACTGAGGAGCGCTGAGTGGTATGTAGTTGTGCGCGAAATGTTGTAGCGAACAAAATCTTCGCGCGCCAACGGCCTGTCGCGTAACTGACGGCCAAAGTGGGACAGGCCCAAGACCCTGGCGCGAAGCAACGTCTCACCTCCAACAGCAGCAGAAGCAGGCAAACGATCGCCAAACTCGGCCTGGGGCTCACGGCCATTGCGGTCCAGATCCACCCCCACTCCTACTCCCAGAGCGGGGCATTTTGTGTCCATCTTCAAATTACGTCGCGCGTTCCAGACGGCTGTGTGGACGCATGAAGTCGCGCGCAACCTTCGCGGGTCCATCGCGGCTCAACGCGACCACGAGGTTGTGTAATTAGCGTGTCAAGGACATGTAAGTGGGACAGGGGCTTGCGTTAGCAGGAGGAACAACCATTTCACTGTATCTCTGTGCACATGATGATAAATAAACGATACTAATCTAAAGCTTTAAACAACTGGGGCCAGCACGGTGGCGCAGGGTTAGAGTTGCTGCCTCACAGCACCACAGACAATAGACAATAGGTGCAGGAGGAGGCCATTCGGCCCTTCGAGCCAGCACCGCCATTCAATTTGATCATGGCTGATCATCCCCAATCAGTACCCCGTTCCTGCCTTCTCCCCATATCCCCTGACTCCGCTATCTTTAAGAGCTCTATCAAGCTCTCTCTTGAAAGCATCCAGAGAACCGGCCTCCACCGCCCTCTGAGGCAGAGAATTCCACAGGCTCACAACACACTGTGAGATAACGTTTTTCCTCGTCTCCGTTCTAAATGGCTTACCCCTTATTTTTAAACTGTGGCCCGGGTTCAATCCTGCTTACGAGTGCTGTCTGTAGGGAGTTTGCACGTTCTCCTTGTGTCCCTGTGGGTTTTCTCCGGGTACTCCGGTTTCTTCTCACACTCCAAAGACGTGCAGGTTTGTCGGTTAATTGGCTTCGGCAAGTTGTAATATTGTCCCGAGTGCTTGTGCATGGCGTTTGCTGGTGGGCTGAATGGCCTGTTTCTGTGCTGCACCTCTGAAGTCTAAAGTCTGAAGACTCCTCATCTTCGGGTCAGCCTTTAAGCTCTGCTGCTGCCAGTTTACTTATCCTTGGCCCAGCCCTCTCATTGGGATAACTCACACTTCTTGTCAGCTGCGTCCTCCTTCATAATGTCACGGACCGCTGCTGTGCCGATCTGCATCTCCATTGACTTTCCGCCAACCACGACTGTGAACCTGAAGTCCTGTGGCTTCACACTGCAGATGCTTGTAGCTCAGACAGACGCCTTGCAGCAGAGATTGTATTGACTTCAGCGCCATTGTATCGAATCCCTTCATGTGACTTGGTTCCTCTTGGGGGGGGGGGGGGGGGAGGATTTAAGCCAGAAAGTGTTTTGGGGATGAAAGACCTACCTTAAATGTAGTTGCATCTGGTTGGGTAACTATGGTAGGTTAAGATTATTCCATGGTTTAATTGTGCGGGGGAAGACCGAATTGCTGTCTTGGTCGCTGGTATCTCAAATTGGATCGAATGCCCTCCTCTGCTCCTAATTGGTTTGGGTTGGTGTAGGTTTTGTAACCCTTGTTGGGCTGACCATTTAACATTTTGTAAAACCAGGTCAAACGGTGAGAGTCGTGGTCCCTGGGTGCTGATATCAGAACATAGAACAGTACAGCCACGGGAAGGGGCCCTTCAGCCCACAGTGTTTGTACCAAACATGATGCCAAGCCAAACTGATCTCATCTGACACAAAATCATGAGAGGAATAGATCGGGTAGACGCACAGAGTGTTTTTCCCAGAGTAGGGGAATCGAGGCCCAGAGGACATAGGTTTAAGGTGAAGGGCGAAATATTTAATAGGAATCCGAGGGGTAACCTTTTCACTCAGAGGGCGGTGGGTGTACGGAACAAGCTGCCAGAGACAGGCAGTTGAGTCTGTGACTATCACATCGTTTAAGAAACTGCTGGACAGGTACATGGATAGGACAGGTTTGGAGGGATATGGACTAAGCGCAGGCAGGTGGGACTGGTGTAGCTGGGACATTGTTGGCCAGTGTGGGCGAGTTGGGTCAAGGGCCTGTTTCCACACTGTATCACTCTATGACTGTGACTCAATCCGCCTGTATATTGTCCACAGACCTCTATTCCCCGTGCTTCCACGTGTCTATCCAAAAGCCTCTTCTACACCACTGTCGTTCCTGCCTCCACCACCACCCCCAGGCAGCGCGTTTCCAGGCCCCCACCACCCTCTGCGTAAAAACTTGCCCCTCACATCTCCATTCAACTTTCCCCCTCTCACCTTATAGCTCTGTCCTCTAGTATTGGACATCTCCACCCCGGGAAAAAGGTCCTGACTGTCTACCCTATCTCTGCCTCGCGTTGTTTTCTGTACACATAAATACTGTAATATTCAAATATTGTATCGTCAAGCCAAGAGAGTCTATTGTCAATGAAATTCTTGCTTGCTGCAGCACAACAGAACATAGTAGGCATGAACGCAGAACATATCACATCAGTGAGTCCATATACCATTATATAAATATATACACACATCACCGTCTCCCCTCTTTAGTGTAGTTTAGTTTAGTTTGGAGATACAGCATGGGAACGACCCTTCCGCCCACATAGTCCACGTCGACCATTGGTCAGCCATTTGCAGTATGTTATCCCACTTTCCCCATCCACTCCCGAAACACTAGGGGTAATTAACCTACAAACCTGCACGTCTTTGGGCTGTGGGAGGAAACCGGAGCACTCGAAGCAAATCAATGCTGTCAAAAGGGGGAACGTGCAAACTCCACACAGAGAGCACCCTAGGTCAGGATCAAACTGTCTCTGGCACTGTGTGACAATAGACAATAGACAATAGGTGCAGGAGTAGGCCATTCAGCCCTTCGAGCCAGCATTCAATGTGATCATGGCTGATCATCCACAATCAGTACCCTGTTCCTGCCATCTCTCCATATCCCCTGCCTCCGCTATCTTTAAAAGCCCTATCTAGCTCTCTCTTGAAAGCATCCAGAGAACCTGCCCTCTGAGGCAGAGAATTCCACAGACGATAAACTCTACCACCCTCTGGATAAAGACATTTCTCCTCATCTTCTTTCAAAAGTTAATGATGAGGTAAGGTTGCGGTTACATGGGTGTCTCCAGGGTGCTATTCCCTATATGGAGGACGCCTGTGCGTGACTTTGTTTAACGTGGGGAGACTGGTGTACAGACGGCCACCCCACGGACCTTGACAGATCTGGGTCAGGATCCAGTGGCATGGAGTCCAAGACGACCAAAGACCCTTTTCTGCTGCAGCCTTCATCCGCCTACCCAGCCGTTGTGACGCTCCACTAAGGTCAGCCATCGTCCTCCGCCTGTTCCACCGTTGAGGACTCAGTGGGCTGAAGGGCCCGTTTCCGCGCTGTATCCCTAAACTAAATTAAGGTTCTATGAAGGGGTTTGTTTTACACAGACAGGAATATGAAACATGATTGCAATGTATCCAGGAAACCTGGTGCGAAGTGTTGCTACTGAATAAACCTGAATTAGCCCAGTGTATTCCCTGGAACGTCCCCGTCATTCCAGCACCTGTTAACATTCACCAAAGCATCTCCCTTTATTGATCATAGTTAGATATTATGAAATCCAACTCTTGAGATTACACCTTAGAGATTTGGTTTCATATATTCAAGGCATAAACATCAACCTCGGTCCCACTGAGCTCCGGTGCACACTCGTGCACAGTGCACGCATACACTTCAGAGTGGAGCTCTACTTAAAGTCATTCTCCAGGCACACAAGCTAGAGAGACCTCTGGAAAGGATAAGATGAGGTTCAACAAGGGCAGGGTCAATGAGTGAGCACTTCCTCCTGACGTTGCTAAGAAACCGAATCCTACAATTCACTTTCGCCGAGAACAGAAATCATTCTTGTTCCATTTTCCATGTTCTGGCTGAACTGAACAATGCGAATGAAAAAGCAGCTATCAGGAAAAGAATAGGACCCGAGGGATAAAAGCTCACATGCTCAATATTCTAAAATTATAACATTACCTTGCCATTAGCAAAAGGAAGTGAAATCCGGAACCGAGTTTGGAATCACCGGGTGGCAAAGATGTTGTCACAAGGCGGAAAGCATTGGGAATTACAAATGTCAGTCTTGTCAAATCCAGCGATGGAAAACTTGGCCCAATTTTCTATGAAGTTCCAAAGCGTACACCCATCAAAGGGCTCAAAGGGCAGGAATAATTAATCGAGACAGGCTACAGCTCTGTAGGACATGTGTAGGTGATGTTTCAGGGCAGGGCCCTTCTTCAGACTGATTGCAGCATCTCTGGAGAACATGGACAGGGGACGTTTCAGATCGAGACCTTTTTTCAGACTGATTGTGGCATCTTTGGATAACATGGACATAGTATCACCTATCTATGGCTTGGCGATCGTTTCGCCGAACACCTCCGCTCGGTCCGCATTAACCAACCTGATCTCCCTGTGGCTCAGCACTTCAACTTCCCCTCCCATTCCGAATCCGACCTTCCTGTCCTGGGCCTCCTCCACGGCCAGAGTGAGCACCACCGCAAATTGGAGGAGCAGCACCTAATTTTCCACTTGGGCAGTCTGCACCCCGGTGGCCTGAACATTGACTCCTCCAATTTCCGGTAGCCCTTGCTGTCTCCTCCCCTTCCCAGCTCTCCCTCAGCCCTCTGGCTCCTCCTTGTCCATTCTTCTTCCCGCCCCCACCCTGCATCAGTCTGAAGAAGGGTTTTGGCCCGAAACGTTGCCTATGCCGTTCCCGCTGAGTTTCTCCAGCAATTTTGTCTACCTTCGATTTTCCAGCATCTGCAGTTCCTTCTTGAACATCACCTATCCGTGTTCCCCAGGGATACAGCCTGGCCCGCTGACTTATTCCAGCACTTTGTGTCCTTTTTTGTAACCAAGCATCTGCAGTTCCTTGTTTCCACATCCATCAGTCATAGTTGCTTTGGTTATAATGTCCAGTCTTTTTTTTTCAAATCTTCATTAATTTATCCACTTACCAATAATTGCCCCTTGAATACATGTTTTTCCCTATCTGTTGCCGTCATCCCAGGTCAGGTCATTGCCTTCAATCCGCTGTCTGGGCCCTCTGTGTATATGTGTGAGGCCAATTCACTGGATGAATTTAAGAGAGTTAAGGGCCTGTCCTACCAGCATCCGACTCCATGCGATGAGCGCGATCAAACTAGAAGCGGGGGCCGCGCGGAGGTCGGGTGATCCCCTGTACAGGGCCGTTCCCACCAGCATGCGCCTGCATGCGGCAAGTGCGACCAAACCCCGGCAGCGAGGGCCGCGCGGAGGTCGGTGAGTGGCGCAACGCGGCACAAAGTGAGGCGAACTTGGAGCGAAGTCTTCAAGGTAAGTTCGCCAGGACAGAGGGGCACACAGTGAGGGGCACAGAGGCACACACACAGAGGGCCACGGAACCACACACATAGAGGGTCACGGAGGCACCTACAGATAGGTTCACGGAGGCACGATGTCGAGGCGGTGTGTAATGCGTCGAGGCGACTGCGAGCCGACAAGCCGTTGCCGCGCGGAATTTTTGAACATAGTCAGTTTTTCGGAGCCCCGCGCGATGTCGGGACGAACTCCGCACAATTCCGCACAGCTCCGGCGATCGAAGTGGGACTGGCCCCGCGACGCCGGACGGCTCAAGCGACCACGTTAGGTCGCGCTCATCACATGGAGTTGCATGCTTGTAGGACTGGCCCTTTAGATAGAGCTCTAGGGACAAGCGGAATCAAGTGATATGGGGAGAAGGCAGGCACGGGTTATTTTTTTGGGGGACGATCAGCCGTGGTCACAATGAATGGCGGTGCCAGCTCGAAGGGCCGAATGGCCTCCTCCTGCACTTATTTTCTGTGTTTCTATGTTTCTTTGTTATCCCATTGATGGCAATCTTCACTCAACAAACATATTGTTGCCATAAGATATTCAGAGGAATAGTCACGTTGCTTCCAGTAGATATTTTACCCTGCACTGTTATACTGCTGTCACTTTGATTGCTGTTTGCAGAAAAAATATTACACTCACAAATTGACTCCAATTGCATTTTTAGTTGAAAGAAATGTTTCGAATTCAGTTTGTTACAGGACATATTTTTCTCATTTCTTGTTATATATTTTTTTCACATTTGCCGTTCCTGTGTTAAATACTTCAACTCGCTAATAATCTTGTTTCAATTCTCTTTCCCACAAGACACTGACTATTTGTCTGGTATTCTTCACAGCTTAGATCAGGTTAGTCGAGAGATACAGCGCGGAAGCAGGCCCTTCGACCCATCGAGTCCGCACCAACCAGCGATCCCTGCACATTTAAGGGCCTCTCCTACCAGCATCCGACTCCATGCGATGAGCGCGACCAAACCGGCAGCGGGGGCCGCGCGGAGGTCGGGTGATCCCCTGTACAGGGCCGTTCCCACCAGCATGCGCCTTCATGCGGCAAGCGCGACCAAACCGGCAGCGAGGGCCGCGCGGAGGTCGGGTGAGTGGCGCAACGCGGCGCAAAGTGAGGCGAACTTGGAGCGAAGTCTTAAAGGTAAGTTCGCCAGGACAGAGAGGGGCACACAGAGAGGGGCACAGAGGCACACACACACAGAGGGCCACGGAGCCACACACATAGAGGGTCACGGAGGCACCTACAGAGAGGGTCACGGAGGCACGATGTCGAGGCGGTGTGTAATGCGTCGAGGCGACTGCGAGCTGACAAGCCGTTGCCCAGTGGAATTGTTGAACATAGTCAGTTTTTCGGAGCCCCGCGCGATGTCGGGACGAACTCCGCACAATTCCGCACGGCTCTGGCGATCGAAGTGGGACCGGCCCCGCGACGCCGGATGGCTCAAGCGACCACGTTAGGTCGCGCTCATCGCATGGAGTTGCATGCTGGTGGGACAGGCCCTTAACACTGTCCTACGCACACTTGGGACAATTTACATTTATACCAAGCCAATTAACCTACATACATGCACGTCTTTGGAGTGTGGGAGGAAACTGGAGAAAACCCACGCAGGTCACGGGGAGAACGTATAAACTCCGTACAGACAGCACCCGTAGTCAGGATGGAACCCAGGGTCTCTGGCGCTAGTAAGGCAGAAACTCTACCGCTGCGCCACCTCCATGCTGAGTTATTTCCAATTCTTTCCTTCCCAATGGTTCCAGACACAAAGTAATCCGGATATCACAACAGCGTTCCTGGCAAAACAAAGGATGATTTATCAAATTGCAAATATTTCATAAAATTCTGCAATTATGTAAATGTTCAAAGAAAATCAATACCAATTGATGTAATTTATCCTTTGTTGCACAATGCACGGTAACATAGTTACATCTGATTCATGAGTTCCAGAATTATTCCAAGCGAGAGTACTTACTCAGACTTTCCTGGACTGCCTTTGCATCCCAGAACACTTGGTTATTGATCCAAATTGTTCATCTTCCACAAAGCTTTAGTGGGGAAGCTCATGAAGCCCAGAGAATCATAGAGCATGCATCCAGCATGGACACAGGCCCTTCTGCCCAGCTTGTCCATGCCATAATGTCATAAGGTCATAAGGAATAGGAGTAGAATTAGGCCATTCGGCCCATCAAGTCTACTCCGCCATTCAATCATGGCTGATCTATCTCTCCCTCCTGTCTTCTCCCCATAACCTCTAACACCTGTACTAATCAAGAATCTATCTATCTCTGCCTTATCAATGCCATTCACAATGTCTCATCGCAGCTGGTCCCATTTAGTTTAGTTTCATGCAGAGATACAGCACAGAAACTGGCCCTTTGGCCCATTGAGTCCATGTTGGCCATCGATCGCCCATTCACTCTAGTCCTATGTTATCCTATTTTCTCATCCACTCCCTACACACTCGGGACAATTTACAGAGTGCCAACTAACCTATAATCTTCGGAATGTGAGAGGGAACCAGAGCACCCACACAGTTACAGGGAGAGCGTGCAGGCTCCACACAGACAGCACCCGAGGTCAGGATCGAACCCGGGTCTCTGGCGCTGAGAGGCAGCAGCTCTACCGGCTGCGCCACCGTGCCGCACAATGTTTTAGTTCTGAGAGTGGGGTGGGAGATTGCAGCCTTCACGTGGTCCGCCCTGTTTCGACGAATGCAATCAACCCGGCGTGCACAATCAAACAAGATCAAATAGAACAAGTTGTCCGACAACTTTAGGCCGTGCACGCCGTACGCAAGAAGAAGAAGTTCCTAGAGTCATGGAAGGCATTTAGCGTGGAAACAGTCCCTACTGCCCAACTTGCCCATACTGGCCAACTTGTCCCAGAAACACTAGTCCCACCTGCCTGGGTTTGGTCCATATCCCTCCAAACCTGTCCTATCCATGTATCGGTCTGAAGAAGGGTCTCGACCCGAAACGTTGCCTATCTCCTTCGCTCCTTAGATGCTGCTGCACCCGCTGAGTTTCTCCAGCTTTTTGTGTAACCCTCGATTCTCCAGCATCTGCAGTTCCTTCTTTAACACTATCCATGTATCTGTCTGACTGTTTCTAAAAAATTGGGATAGTCCCTGCCTCAACTACCTCCTCTGGCAGCTCGTTCCATACACCCACCACCCTTTGTGTGAAAAAAGTGACCCCTCAGATTCCTATTAAATCTTTTCCCCTTCACCTTAAACCCATGTCCCCTGGTCCTGGATTCAACTACTCGGGCAAGAGACCCTGGGCATCCTGGTTTTATTTCATAATTCTAGCTTCTGTTATTCATCATTTGATGCTGAATAACAGAAGTGCAACATGGAGATGAATAGTAAGATTAAACGAGAACTTACCAGTTTGAAGTTTGATCTTTATTTTATGAGGTGTCACGATGAGGGATTACGTGAAGACCCCGCCAGCACGCATGCGCGACATTCTTCAAAGCAGTGGTGTGAAATCACAGAACAAACAGTCACAATGACTGACATAGTAAGAGAAAAAAGAGAACTTTCATACCAGGTGATCTTTATAATAGAGGGTCGGGAGCGGAGGGCACGTAATCCCTCATCGTGACACCTCATAAAATAAAGATCAAACTTCAAACTGGTAAGTTCTCGTTTAATCTTACTATTTTACTTCGGAGTCACGTGAGTGACTACGTGAAGATTTCAAAGCTCTGTGATTTCATGCCCTGGAAGCTCCATGCTCACACACCGCTAAAGCTGGGATAAGAGGATGGACGTGATTCAGACAAGACACTGGCTGAAAAACAAAACAGGTATTTATTCATACCAAACACAATATTGTGTCCCATAAGGGTTATTTATCTGGCAGCACTTAAGATCCTCCCTGCATAATTGTCAGGGGAGGTCACGGGTTTGTTATAAAAGCGGTGGAAGGTTTTCTCATTGTTCCAACCCGCTGTGGCCAGGATGTGATCCAGTGGTACCTCCATCCTTCTAGCCGCCGAGGTGGATGCTGCCCTGGTGGAGTGAGATTTGTACACATTAGTATCCACCCCCGCCGCATCCAGTACCACCCTTAACCATCTGGAAATGGTTTGCACCGTGACCCTGTGATGAGGCTTCTTGTGACTGACAAGCAAAGCTGTTTCCGTGCCCCTTAGATCTTTAGTGACTGAAATGTATCGCAGAATCAATGTAACGATACAAAGACGGGTGTCCGCTGGGTAAGCCAGGAACTCCAAAGTATGTCCAGACACTCCGGGTCGATCTTGCTTCAATAGTCCCTGCACCTGGAATGTGATTTTCCCACTGGTAATTGCCATGGCATCCAGACTGAGTTTGTGCAGGGACTGGACCCGTTGCGCCGTGATCAGTGCCATTATCATGACCATTTTGTAGGTTAATTTGGCCAAAGGGAGTCCCGTGTTCGGTGTCCATCCTCGCAGCATCGTCAATACCGTGCTGATGTCCCAGGTATGGCTATATCTGGGCCTGGGGGGATTAGAATTAAATATTCCCCTCATAAATTTGGATACTAGGGGATGTGACCCAATTCCCAATTGGTCACTCCCCTTGCCCAAGTAAGACGATAGGGCACTCCTGGCACAGTTAATGGCGCTGTAGCTTAGACCCTCATCGTAATGAAGGGTAGCCAGAAACTCCAGCACTTCCGTGATGGTGGCGGTTTCGTATGTTGTTTTAGTAGTCACGCAGAATCCTTCCCATTTCCTGATGTAGGTCAGGTACTGCTTCCTTGTGGACTCTCTGCAGGCTCCCGTGATGGTATCAATGGTCCTGTTGGAGAGTCCGAATCCATGAAGTGGCCGTTTTAAAATCTGCAAATTAACAAATCCATGCGGTCATGACATGGATGACATTCTCCTGTAACAGGATGAACAAGCAGGCTTGGTCTTTTATTCACCCTGATACAGGGTTCTGTGGCCATCTTCTGTACCAGAGGGAACCATGGTTGAGTAGGCCAGTCGGGCACTACCAAGATACCCGATGCGGAGTCTTGCTTGATTTTTTGCAAGACCCGACTGATGAGGCAGAAAGGGGGGAAAGCGTAGCAAAATAAATCCCCCCAGTGTAGCGAGAAAGCATCCATCGCTCCTGCCTCCGGGTCTGGCTCCCAAGCAACATACGTTGGTAGTTGGTGATTTAGCCTGGACGCGAAAAGGTCGATATCTGGTGTCCCATAACGTTCTACAATATCTGTGAACACATTCCGATCCAACATCCATTCTATGTTGTCGTTGAATTTCCGTGACCTGGTGTCTGCCACTGTGTTTAGTTTACCTGGAAGGTAAGTTGCAGAGATCCAAATTTCTCTTTGCAGACACCAGCACCAGATATTGTTGGCCAATTCATCACACGATATCGACTTTACACCGCCCATGTGGTTAATATAGGCTACCACCGTGGTGTTGTCAATCTGTATTCTAACATGAACTTTGTGCATGTTAGTGCAGTATGCCTTAAGGCCGTGAAATGCTGCCAGCATTTCTGAATAGTTAATCCCTAAGTTTTTAAATAGGGTTAACTCTGGTGCACTCCATCTACCTCCACAGCTAGAGGTAGTGTTAGTAGCTCCCCACCCTTTGGCACTGGCATCCGTTTGTAAGGTGATCGAGGGATTGGTGATAGTTATGGGTTTGGAGCAATTTTGGGCATTACCCATCCACCAATATAATTCGGCTTTTGCCTTTTCTGGAATTTTCATGGGCCTATCAAAATGGCCAGCATGATTTTTGAGCGCCGTAATTTTTGCTCTTTGTAAGTTTTGGTAATGTAAGGGCCCATATTGTGCTGCAGGAAATGCAGCTACTATCTTCCCAATCACCCTGGCCACCTGCCGAATGGATGGGACCTTAATGCCAATGAGGCTCCTGCAAGCCTCTATCAGGTCTTCCACCTTGCTTGGTGGTAACGTGACAGACATTTGCACTGAGTCAATAATGAACCCCAAATATTTCATGGTGGTAGAGGGTTCCAATATTGATTTATCTGGATGTATCGTAAACCCCAGTTTCTGAAAAATATGTTTCGTGGCTGTGACTGCCAAAGTAGCCATTTCCAAATTCTCCCCCACTATGAGGATGTCATCAAGATAGGCCATAACAGTATGATTCTGTTTCCTTAAATAGGCCAAAGCTGGTTTCAATATCTTGGTAAACAATCTGGGTGCTGACGATAACCCATTAGGCAAAGCTTTATATTGCCATAATTGTCCCATCCAGATAAATTTTAAGTATTTCCTATGATCCTTGTGTATGGGTACTGAATAGTATGCATCTTTGAGGTCAACGCATGCCATGTAGTACCCATTGGCTATAAGCTGAATAGCAGTGTCGAAGGTGTCCATTTTAAAATGAATATACTGGACAGAAGTATTCAGGTCGGTCAAATCTATGATGATGCGGCAACCGCCATCTTTTTTGTTTTTAGTGAATATATTAGACACGAACTCCTGAGGTTCTTTAAAGGCCTTCTCAATTACCCCTTTTTCTATTAACCTCTGTAGTTCAGCATGCCCTGCTGCCTTATCTCTATGAGAAAGGACGAATTTCCGACTAGGTGCATGCTGTACCGGGGTAGGGAGTTCGTGAATAAATTCAATTTTGTAGCCCTGAATACTCCTGAGTATATAAGGATCAGAGGTAAAAGTGAGCCAATTCTCGAGGAACATGTGCAACCTGCCCCCTATGCAGAGTGAATTTGGGCCAGTAGTGTTCCTGGGGATCCCAGACCCACCTACCTCCATGGTTACTGCCGGTGTGGTGGTTTCTGCCCTTGCTTCCTCGGCTGGTTGTAGGTGTTCTGGGAGTGGCGCATCTTCCAAGGAGGCCGGCCTGGGCCTTGGCCTAAAAAAGACCGCTGAGCAGGTATGCCGGCCTTCGAGCTTTCACCACCGGCAGACCTGTTAGGGTAACTCTGCCCGGTGGGTGCGTAGGGGTGCGTTCTGTGTGGGTGATGAGGCTTAGTGTACCCAGGTACTTTAATAAGGCCCAAAGCCTTAGCCTCCTCGTCAAGATCTTTAACCTGTTTGGGGAGATCTTCCCCGAATAACAGGCTTGGAGGCTGCGCCTTCCCAGGCTTGCATAACCCCGCGAACTTGGGGTTAAGCGCCGGCTTTATAATGCTTTTCCTGAAATTGTTAATTTCATACCGTGTATTGCACAGTAAGGCCAAAGCATCTTGCAGCTCTTGCGGCATATCCACTCCCACTGCTGTTCTGGCTACTGCAGTAATCCCAGCGGTTAGGAGCTTCAGGATCTTCTGAAGTTTCATCTCCTGCCCTCTACTTGAGGGGCTCATGTTCCCCCATATCGGGTTGTTCATCGCGGGTACATTTAACGATTTGCAATTTTCTGGCGCCAAATATTTATCTGCTGTGGCATTGATGGCCTGTTCCTGAAGTTGGTTGGTGGCCATATAATCAATGCTGGCAGCCAGCTTGGGGTGGATAGGTAGGCCCTTCTGGTGGGGCATGGCATGTTTGCTCACCACATCCATATAATCTTCACACACCCCTGACGCTGCAGGTGCTTCAGCCAACTCCCCTTCTTCTGGGTCAGCCCAGTTCTGACCCTCAATGCTCCCCTGTATAGAAGGGGATACATTAGGCAGTCCTCGAAAGGAACTTGCCGTGGGCCTACTAGGGGTCCCACTGTGAACCTGCCCCTGCTGTAACAGGTCACGCTGGAGCATCTGCTCCATCAGCCGCTCAATGCGGTCAAGGCGACCTCCGTCGCTACCAGCGAGCGGGGTGCCCTCGGGACCGGACTCCGCTGAGTCGGCCCCGGCCGACTTCCGGGTAGTTTTCCCCGACCGTGGCGTACCAACGGTCTCAAAGTCCGAAAAGTCGGGAGCTGCAGGTAGAACCTGTAGCTCTGGAGAGGCGGTTCTCCGTTGGCTGCTGTCCTTAGCCGCTGATTTGGCCGCCGCTCTCTTAGATTTTCTCCCTTCCATAATGGTCGACTCACTCCTTCGGTGAGACTTACCTGGCGTGAGCTTTTTAAACTCACGCTGGAGGAGCCCCGCTCCTCCCGACCGTCGCTTCCGCATGCGCACGACGATATGTCGCGCATGCGTGCTGGCGGGGTCTTCACGTAGTCACTCACGTGACTCCGAAGTAAAATTGTTTGTGTGATCCCGGACTGAACCCCCCTGAGTTTTGCAGGTAGTGGATGATCTCGCCGAGATGTTTAGATGATAAATGGACTTGACAAAGTGGAAGCTATTTTGTCAGGCGGGAAGAAAAATCCGAGGATGTTGCCAGGACTCGAGTGTCTGAGTTATAGGGAGAGGTTGAGCAGACTGGGACACAATTTCCTTGGAGCGCAGGAGGATGAGGGGTGATCTTATAGAGGTGTACAAAATCGTGAGAGGAATAGATCGGGTAGTCTCTTGCCCAGAGTAGGTGAATCGAGGACCAGAGAACATGGGTTTAAGGTGAAGGGGAAAAGATTTAATAGGAATCTGAGGGGTAACTTTTTCCACAACAAAGGTTGGTGGGTGTATGGATTGAGCTGGGAGACAAAAGTGCTGGAGAAACTCAGCGGGTGCAGCAGCATCTATGGAGAGAAGGATATGGCAACGTTTCGGGCCAAGACCCTTCTTCAGGAATGAGCTGCCAGGCGGGGTAGTTGATGCTGGGGCAATCCCAACACTTAAGAAGCATTTAGACAGGTACATGGATGGGACAGGTTTGGAGGGGTGTGGGCCAAATGCAGGCAGGTGGGACTAGTGTAGCTGGGACATGTGGGTCGATGTGGGCCTAAGGTTTCCACACTGGATCACTCTCCGACACTAAACTAAAATGTTTGGTGCCGTTATTGTGTATTCCATTAACCTTCCCCTCGACAAGCTTCTCGTTGCGGCAGCTGCTTCTCGTTGCGTGCGATGAGTTGCCGCACTCGCTGGCACCAAATTATGATTATGGATTTGTTTCACGTGTCCCAGAACAATCATCAGACTTCTCCATTATTCCGTTGACAACCAGGTACAAGAAGGTTCAGCGCTTGCATTGGCTTGTCTCTGTGTTAATAAAAAGCCTTCCTTCATGCCACCGTTGGATAATAAGCTTTTATGATGCTGCTACTGACTAATTGACTCATTCTGCCCGTAGCTATGACAAGTGTAGCATGCCTGTGTCACAAGCATATAACGCCTCAGTGTTCGGTGAATTATAGGCCATTTGAAACAGTCTTTTAACTTCACTTCAGTTTCAGTTTAGTTTATTGCCACTTGTATCGAGGTACGGTGAAAAACTTTTGTTGCGTGCTAACCAGTCAGCGGAAATTCAATAGTCAATGGACGTGGATATTTTTAAGGCAGAGATAGATAGATTCCTCATCAGTATGGCTGTCAGGGGTTATGGGGAGAAGGCAGGAGAATGGGGTTAGGAGGGAGAGATAGATTAGCCATGATTGAATGGCACAGCAGACTTGATGGGCTGAATGGCCTAATTCTGCTCCTCTCACTTATGAACTTATGACCTAACCCATGATTACAATCAACCCAATCGCAGTGTACAGACACATGGTAAAGGCCAGTTAATTCCAATCAAAGATAGTCTGTCTCCAATGAGGTAGATAGTAGTTCAGGACTGTTCTCTGGTTGTTGTAGGATGGTTCAATTGCCTGATAACAGCTGGGAAGAAAGTGTCCCTGCATCTGGACTTATTGTTTATATCCAGGAATGTGGCAATAATTTTGAAATTTCACCTCAACCAGACATTTGGGAAAAACTACCATTTCAAATTCCAGACCTCAACCCTCAAAAAAACCTGCCATGCAGGTGTTGCCCACCCAGGAGGTGATGCCACAGGAGGTGATAGTGCAGGAGGAGGTAGCCCTGCATGAGAGATCCCTGGAGGAGGAGACACGGGTGGTAGTATATGTCCCCACCACCACCCCATCCTTCACTTGAAGGCGGCAAAGCAGCCATTTCTCCTGTGTCTGACATAGCATCAGGGGCAGATGCCCCATTGGTGGTGAGGGAGGGCTGGAGGAAGGTTATGCCCTACACCTTCACCAGGCAGCAGGAGGGGGACCTTGAGGAATGGTTCCAGCAGAATGCCATCCTGTTACAAAAAGGACAATGAGAGGTACAGGGACAGGGACAAGAATGGCATGCTTGCCATCCACTGCCCCACATGTGTGCTTAAAGTTCCATCTTTTGTCAAAGCCCAGCGCCACTCTCTTCCAGTCATCTGGTGTACTGGGACAGCCCATCACTTCATCTCCATTCACTCATTGAGACCTCGTCTTGTGCTTCCTCTTCACCCTTGCTCCTCCCCTTCTGCCTTTCTTAAAAGGCTGCTGAAGCAAATGGGGCGACTGCAAACAGCAGTAAAACAGCAGTAAAACGTACATGGTCGAAGCGGTCTTTGGAGGTGGAAGGAGGTCTTCTTCATAGTTGTGGGAGGTCTTCAACATAGTCATGGGAGGTCTTCAACATAGTCATAGGAGGTCATAGGAGGTCGTAGGTTACCGCGGCCTTTATTTATTTTTTAGGTCGTTTAAGGTTGTCAGAGGTCACGAATTAGGTCGTGAAAGTGGGACAGGGGCTTAAGTGGGATAGGCCCTTAACTCTACCTCAATGGTTGCACATTTGCACTACTTGGACTTTGCACTAAATGATCTGCCCCAATCTCGAATTTTGCCCGTGTTGTATTTATTCTTGTATTTATCAATACTGCAGGGAAACGGTTTACTCTGTGTGCTTGAACGAGGAATTCCATGCACCCTGGTATATATGACAATAAACCAACCGTAATCTGATTAAATGCCACTGTTGACAGCTCACTGAATCTTAAAGTTTCTCCTCGGTGTCTAGTGTACAAGGACACCCAATTCACTTTGCACGTCAACATTTCATCATCTCTAGCCATGTAAACAATCCTCCTCAGGCCAAAACCCTTCTTCAGAAACCCTGCTGGCTGAAGAATCTATTTCCTTCGCTCCATTGATGCTGCCGCACCCGCTGAGTTTCTCCAGCGTTTTTATCTACCTTCGATTTTCCAGCATCTGCAGTTCCTTCTTAAATAAATAATCCTCCTCTTGGTTCTTGGTTACTTGGTCCTCCAAATTATTCCAAATGGAATTTAAACTGGAGGTGGTGGAGGGAGGACTCGGTTCAGTTATCAGTTCAGTTTAGTTTAGTGTCACGTGTACCGAGGTACAGTGAAAAGCTTGCTGTTGCAGTCATCAGAAAGACAATACATGATTACAATCGAACCATTTACAGTGTGTATGAGGGAATATCGTTAAGTGCAAGGTAAAGCCAACAAGGTCCATTCAAGGATAGTCCGAGGGTCAACAAACAGGTAGATAGTAGTTCAGGACTGTTCTCTGGTCGTGGTGGGCTGTGGCTTCTTTGTTTCCTAACGGTGCGTAGCTTCACACTTATCCACATTATTCTGCAGTTGCCAAGTGTCTGCCCACTCACTCAACCTGTCTAAAGCACCTTGAACTCTCTCTTCACCCTCCCGTCCTCACAGCCCTGCCCGTTTCCATGTCAGCAGCACACTGAGAAATGCTACCAAATGAGTCTGAAGAAGCGGCTCGCCCCGAAACGTCATCCATTCCTTCTCTCCAGAGATGCCGCCCGCCCCGCTGAGTTACTCCGGCTTTTTGTGTCTACCTTCAGAGGAATATTACTGTGCAGGAGGGAGTTGCAGATGCTGGTTTACACTGCAAATAGGCACAAAACGCTGGATAACTCAGCGGGACAGGCAGCATCTCTGGTTC
This sequence comes from Raja brachyura, assembly GCA_963514005.1. The sequence continues at coordinate 30,386,015 of OY740806.1, read as the reverse complement.
TTAATTAGTAAGGTTGGCAAAGGTTACGGGGAGAATGGGGTTGAGCGGGAATGATAGATCATCCATGATTGAATGGCGGTGTGGGCTCGATGGGCCGAATGGCCAAATTCTGCTCCAAAGATTTATGAACTTTCTCTGCTAACAATATTCAATCCATGCCAGTAATATAATCCTCAGTCCCGTGTTATAATTTAGCGCACCAACCTCTTGCGGGACTTAAACAAAGAGCTTTTGAAAATCTGAATACACCACATCCACTGTCTTTCCCTTATCTAATCGACCAGTTACATCCTCAAAAAACTCCAGCAGATTAATCGAACACAATTTCCCCTGATGCTGCCTGCTGTCTTCGTCTAATCCTATTCTGTTATCTGGGGATCCTGTTATCACCCAGTTCTAGTTTACTCTGTGTTTTTATCATCTATCTTAATCCTGGTTATGATGAGTCGGCAACTCGAATACCTCCCAAAGCCAATAGCGTGCACTCAGTGTGTTCACCCTTCTTCAGGCTTCTTCACCTCTCGACTCCCTCTCCACCGACTCTCAGTCTGAACAAGGGTCTCGACCCAAAACGTCACCCATTCCTTCTCTCCAGAGATGCTGCCTGTCCCGCTGAGTTACTCCAGCACTTTGTGTCTGTCTTTGGTGTGACAGCACCAGCATCTGTAGTTCCTTCCTACACAAAACATTCATGTTCACTTTACTTTAATTTAATTTAATTTAGTTAGTTTAGTTCAGTTTACTTTAGTTTAGATTAGTTAGTTTGGTTTAGTTTAGTTTAGTTTGTTAGTTTAATTTAGATTACATTAGATTAGATTAGTTTAGTTTAGTTTCGTTTAGTTTAAGTTAGTTTAGATTGTCTGAAGAAAGGTCTCGACCCGAAACGTCGCCTATCTCCTTCGCTCCTTAGATGCTGCTGCACCCGCTGAGTTTCTCCAGCCTTTTGTGTACCCTTAGATTAGATTAGCTTAGTTAATTTAGTTTAGTTAGATTAGTTTAGTTTAGTTTATTGTCACGTGTACCAAGCTACATTGAAAAACGTTGGTGCACAAAAGGCTGGAGAAACTCAGCGGGTGCAGCAGCATCTAAGGAGCGAAGGAGATAGGCGACGTTTCGGGTCGAGACCCTTCTTCAGACTGGTCAGGGATCAGGGAAACGAGAGATATAGACGGTGATGTGAAGAAATAAAGAACAATGAATGAACGATATGCAAAAAAGTATCGATGATAAAGGAAGCAGGCCATTGTAAGCCGTTTGTAGTGTGAAAATGAGAAGCTAGTGCGACTTGGGTGGGGGAGAGATAGAGAGAGAGGGAATGCCAGGGCCCGAGGGCTGAGGGAGAGGTGGGGAGGAGGCAGCCTGGGTTAACAGAATTGAGAAAATTCAATGTTTAAGCCCAGAGGATGCAGACTCCCCAAGTGGAATATGAGGTGCTGTTCCTCCAACTTGCAGTGTTGCTCACTCTGGCCGTGGAGGTTGTCGTGTACTATCCATTCCGCAGAAAGACTGTACACAAACACAATCAAGCAGTGTACAGGTGCATGATAAAGGAAATTACAGGTAGACACAAAATGCTGGAGTAACTCAGCGGGACAGGCAGCATCTCTGGAGAACATGGACAGGCGGTGTTTCGGGTCGGGACCCTTCTTCAGACACAATGAGTGTTCAGGTCATCCCTGGCTGCTTCAGGTGACCAATATCTGCTGACAGCTTGAGGTTTTATTTGGAATTACAGCAGGGAATCAGGCCCTTCGGCCCACCGAGGGCATGCTGGCCGTCGCTCGCCCATACACTGGTTCTATCCAGCATACCAGAAGCCGATCAACCTGCAAACCTGCACGTCTTTGGAGTGTGGAAGGAAGCCGGAGCACCCGGAGAAAACCCACGCGGGTCGCGGGGAGAACGTGCAAACTCCTGCAGGTACATGGATAGGACAAGTTTAGAGGGATACGGGCCAAAATGGACAAGGTGTGACTAGAGTAGACGGGGCATGTTGGTCAGTGTCTCTGTGTCTCTGTGTCTCCGTGTCTCTGTGTCTCTGTGTCTCTGTGTCTCCGTGTCTCCGTGTCTCTGTGTCTCTGTGTCTCTGTGACTTTGTGTCTCCGTGTCTCCGTGTCTCTGTGTCTCCGTGTCTCCGTGTCTCTGTGTCTCCGTGTCTCCGTGTCTCCGTGTCTCTGTGCCTCTGTGTCTCTGTGTCTCCGTGTCTCCGTGTCTCCGTGTCTCTGTGTCTCTGTGACTTTGTGTCTCCGTGTCTCCGTGTCTCTGTGTCTCTGTGTCTCCGTGACTCCGTGTCTCTGTGTCTCTGTGTCTCCGTGTCTCTGTGTCTCCGTGTCTCCGTGTCTCTGTGTCTCTGTGTCTCTGTGTCTCTGTGTCTCTGTGTCTCTGTGTCTCCGTGTCTCTGTGTCTCCGTGTCTCTGTGTCTCTGTGTCTCCGTGTCTCCGTGTCTCTGTGTCTCCGTGTCTCCGTGTCTCCGTGTCTCCGTGTCTCCGTGTCTCTGTGTCTCCGTGTCTCCCTGTCTCCCTGTCTCTGTGTCTCCGTGCCTCCGTGTCTCCGTGTCTCTGTGTCTCTGTGTCTCTGTGTCTCCGTGTCTCTGTGTCTCCGTGTCTCCCTGTCTCCCTGTCTCCGTGTCTCCGTGTCTCCGTGTCTCTGTGTCTCTGTGTCTCTGTGTCTCTGTGTCTCCGTGTCTCCGTGTCTCCCTGTCTCCCTGTCTCTGTGTCTCCGTGTCTCTGTGTCTCTGTGTCTCTGTGTCTCTGTGTCTCTGTGTCTCTGTGTCTCCGTGTCTCCGTGTCTCTGTGTCTCTGTGTCTCCGTGTCTCTGTGTCTCTGTGTCTCTGTGTCTCTGTGTCTCTGTGTCTCCCTGTCTCTGTGTCTCCGTGTCTCCGTGTCTCCGTGTCTCCGTGTCTCTGTGTCTCCGTGTCTCCCTGTCTCTGTGTCTCTGTGTCTCCGTGTCTCTGTGTCTCTGTGTCTCTGTGTCTCCCTGTCTCCCTGTCTCTGTGTCTCTGTGTCTCCGTGTCTCTGTGTCTCCGTGTCTCTGTGTCTCTGTGTCTCCGTGTCTCTGTGTCTCCGTGTCTCTGTGTCTCCGTGTCTCTGTGTCTCCGTGTCTCTGTGTCTCTGTGTCTCCGTGTCTCTGTGTCTCTGTGTCTCCCTGTCTCTGTGTCTCTGTGTCTCTGTGACTCTGTGTCTCTGTGTCTCCGTGTCTCCGTGTCTCCGTGTCTCCGTGTCTCCGTGTCTCCGTGTCTCTGTGTCTCTGTGTCTCTGTGTCTCTGTGTCTCCGTGTCTCCGTGTCTCTGTGTCTCTGTGTCTCTGTGTCTCTGTGTCTCTGTGTCTCCGTGTCTCTGTGTCTCCGTGTCTCTGTGTCTCCGTGTCTCTGTGTCTCCGTGTCTCTGTGTCTCCGTGTCTCTGTGTCTCCGTGTCTCTGTGTCTCCGTGTCTCTGTGTCTCCCTGTCTCTGTGTCTCCGTGTCTCTGTGTCTCTGTGTCTCTGTGTCTCTGTGTCTCCCTGTCTCTGTGTCTCCGTGTCTCTGTGTCTCCCTGTCTCTGTGTCTCCGTGTCTCTGTGTCTCTGTGTCTCCGTGTCTCCGTGTCTCTGTGTCTCTGTGTCTCTGTGTCTCTGTGTCTCTGTGTCTCCCTGTCTCTGTGTCTCCGTGTCTCTGTGTCTCCGTGTCTCTGTGTCTCCGTGTCTCTGTGTCTCCGTGTCTCTGTGTCTCCCTGTCTCTGTGTCTCTGTGTCTCCGTGTCTCTGTGTCTCCGTGTCTCCGTGTCTCCGTGTCTCCGTGTCGCTGTGTCTCCGTGTCTCCGTGTCTCTGTGTCTCTGTGTCTCCGTGTCTCTGTGTCTCCGTGTCTCTCTGTCTCTGTGTCTCCGTGTCTCCGTGTCTCCGTGTCTCTGTGTCTCTGTGTCTCCGTGTCTCCGTGTCTCTGTGTCTCTGTGTCTCCGTGTCTCTGTGTCTCCGTGTCTCCGTGTCTCTGTGTCTCCGTGTCTCCGTGTCTCCGTGTCTCCCTGTCTCTCTGTCTCCGTGTCTCCGTGTCTCCGTGTCTCCGTGTCTCTCTGTCTCTCTGTCTCTGTGTCTCCGTGTCTCCGTGTCTCCCTGTCTCTCTGTCTCCGTGTCTCCGTGTCTCCGTGTCTCCGTGTCTCCGTGTCTCTGTGTCTCCGTGTCTCCGTGTCTCCGTGTCTCCGTGTCTCCGTGTCTCTGTGTCTCTGTGTCTCTGTGTCTCTGTGTCTCTGTGTCTCCCTGTCTCCGTGTCTCCGTGTCTCCGTGTCTCCGTGTCTCCGTGTCTCCGTGTCTCCGTGTCTCCGTGTCTCCGTGTCTCTGTGTCTCTGTGTCTCTGTGTCTCTGTGTCTCCGTGTCTCCGTGTCTCTGTGTCTCTGTGTCTCTGTGTCTCCGTGTCTCCGTGTCTCCCTGTCTCCCTGTCTCCGTGTCTCCGTGTCTCCGTGTCTCTGTGTCTCTGTGTCTCCGTGTCTCCGTGTCTCCGTGTCTCCGTGTCTCCCTGTCTCCCTGTCTCTGTGTCTCCGTGTCTCTGTGTCTCTGTGTCTCTGTGTCTCTGTGTCTCTGTGTCTCTGTGTCTCCGTGTCTCCGTGTCTCTGTGTCTCTGTGTCTCCGTGTCTCTGTGTCTCTGTGTCTCTGTGTCTCTGTGTCTCCCTGTCTCTGTGTCTCCGTGTCTCCGTGTCTCCGTGTCTCCGTGTCTCTGTGTCTCCGTGTCTCCCTGTCTCTGTGTCTCTGTGTCTCCGTGTCTCTGTGTCTCTGTGTCTCTGTGTCTCCCTGTCTCCCTGTCTCTGTGTCTCTGTGTCTCCGTGTCTCTGTGTCTCCGTGTCTCTGTGTCTCTGTGTCTCCGTGTCTCTGTGTCTCCGTGTCTCTGTGTCTCCGTGTCTCTGTGTCTCTGTGTCTCCGTGTCTCTGTGTCTCTGTGTCTCCCTGTCTCTGTGTCTCTGTGTCTCTGTGACTCTGTGTCTCTGTGTCTCCGTGTCTCCGTGTCTCCGTGTCTCCGTGTCTCCGTGTCTCTGTGTCTCCGTGTCTCTGTGTCTCTGTGTCTCTGTGTCTCTGTGTCTCTGTGTCTCTGTGTCTCCGTGTCTCCGTGTCTCTGTGTCTCTGTGTCTCCGTGTCTCTGTGTCTCCGTGTCTCTGTGTCTCCGTGTCTCTGTGTCTCCGTGTCTCTGTGTCTCCGTGTCTCTGTGTCTCCGTGTCTCTGTGTCTCCGTGTCTCTGTGTCTCCCTGTCTCTGTGTCTCTGTGTCTCTGTGTCTCTGTGTCTCCCTGTCTCTGTGTCTCCGTGTCTCTGTGTCTCCCTGTCTCTGTGTCTCCGTGTCTCTGTGTCTCTGTGTCTCCGTGTCTCCGTGTCTCTGTGTCTCTGTGTCTCTGTGTCTCTGTGTCTCTGTGTCTCCCTGTCTCTGTGTCTCCGTGTCTCTGTGTCTCCGTGTCTCTGTGTCTCCCTGTCTCTGTGTCTCCGTGTCTCTGTGTCTCCGTGTCTCTGTGTCTCCGTGTCTCCGTGTCTCCGTGTCTCTGTGTCTCTGTGTCTCTGTGTCTCCGTGTCTCTGTGTCTCTGTGTCTCTGTGTCTCTGTGTCTCCGTGTCTCTGTGTCTCTGTGTCTCTGTGTCTCCGTGTCTCTGTGTCTCTGTGTCTCCGTGTCTCTGTGTCTCTGTGTCTCTGTGTCTCTGTGTCTCCGTGTCTCTGTGTCTCTGTGTCTCTGTGTCTCTGTGTCTCCGTGTCTCTGTGTCTCCGTGTCTCTGTGTCTCCGTGTCTCTGTGTCTCTGTGTCTCTGTGTCTCCGTGTCTCTGTGTCTCTGTGTCTCCGTGTCTCTGTGTCTCCGTGTCTCTGTGTCTCCGTGTCTCTGTGTCTCCCTGTCTCTGTGTCTCTGTGTCTCCGT